>JRUX01000108.1:0-17747 GCA_001407235.2 Kudoa iwatai | reverse complement strand
AATCTAATCTATTTATATCATAAGCTTCATAAATATATCCATATGCTCCTAAATTATAATAAAATACCACCACCACCATATATATATATATGGTATATAATAATATAGTAATAAAATTAACCTTCATTTAAACATTTTTTAGTTTGAACTGTAATATTTTTAAATGTTAAAGTGTAATTTTTAGTATCATTCTTTATCCATGAGTTGAATAAAGATGTCATTCGAATATGTTGTTCGAATGTTCGGGAATAAGCGACCTAAAATCGGTTTATCTATTAATGACTGCGTTCTCTATTATGTCGATTAGTTATTATTATTATTTTCATCAAAGATCACCCTTTAAATTATCCATTCAAGTATTTGAATAATATTAAACAAATTATTATTATTTAATTAATTGTAGTTATCATGATTCATATATTTTTTCGAAACCATTAATGGATTAATAGATAACTATGTTAAATAACAATTATGATCACTAATTTTACCAGTTTATTCTATATAACACATTACATAATAATTCATATATATGTAAGAATATATTTTAAAGTGTTATATGAGTACTATTAGTAATTTCTAATAATTCTATACTTTTACTATTATTCAATCAATTTAATCTCTCGGTATACACATTAAAGAGCTTGCTTTTTAGATATATTAATATATATTTATTAACCATATATATACAGTTATATAGCTAAATTTTATATATTAGATAACAAACATAAAAAATAGTAATGTTAGCACTTGTTTGATATACATTATCAATTCATCTATAAATCTACAAAGAAAATGGTATAAAAGAATAAATAATACAAATTCTATCCTTTAAGAAATGACATATGGATGTATTTTCTTAAGCTATATAATAAAAATGCAAAATGATTCCATAATATCCATTCATTTTAGACGATTTAGTTTAAATTATCATAAAGAATAATTACTTTAAGGTCAAACTATACAAGGAATTCCAACTTTAAACAATAAAAGACTATATGCGCTCATTAGTGAAATTAATGATAAATATGTTTTAAGTATTGTCGCTAAAATACGTTATTCTATCTATTTAATATTTACTCATATTCATATCAAACTATTGATAAAATTGATGGTAATTTTTCTTTACAACAAAATAGATATTTACTAAATATTGTCAATAAGATTCATTATCTAATCACATTATTAAAATATCAGATAAAATAAATCATTTTACTTTAAACAATTTGTACGCAACAGCATCATAACATACTTTAAAATTGAGCCATGATCATATAATAAAAATATAGTATGATTTAATTGACTTTATGCTTTATAAATGAAATATTTCATCATTTTCTACTCACTTTATCATTATGATGATTACTTTTAGTAAATAAATAAACATATACATGATCAAACACCTTGTATTCACAGTTTGATTTAATCTGATACACATGTCGTATGACTTCGACAAATAGTTTTGTATATTATAAAAAGTCGGATATATTCGTATAATGACATACTTAATTTTCTTTAATAATGAAACCAATAATTTTACTTAATAACTATAACTGAAAAAAAAAATATAATTTAAAAAAAATAAATGATATATAAAATTTTTTAATATTTCATCTTACAGTTATCATTCTTCGTAATGTGTCGTAAACCGTCGAGAATAATGTAAAAAAGTTTATTAAATGGTTACCTTTTTGGTAGTAGTAAAGTAGAGAAAATTGACAGAGTTTCATGATTATATGTTATAATATTGTTCAATTTAATAATGATATATTATATGAGAGGTAAAAGTTTTATGTTGATTAATTTAAATCATATACTATTTAAATTAGATTGAAGAGTATAATCCAATCAACGTTTCAGTATAAAGAAAGATATTTTGAATAGTTGAATAAATAATGTTTATTCATGAACATGAGTAATTATTTTAACTTTATAGAATAGAAACTAATTTAAGATAAATAATAAATATGTATTGGATTTTCTATAGAAGATTTTAATCATAATTTATTCTTTTTAATGATTATGTTATCAGTATGACTTTAATAATATTAAAAGAAAAATCATATCATTGAAAGGGTATTTTTTTAATATTTTAAAATAATCATTTATTTTTATTAAAAATAAAAACTTGTACATTATATAAAGCTTCATTTAATTTGTCAATGTGCTTGCACATTAGAATACATTATTAAACTTACTTTTTAAAAATAATACTACATATTGTATATAATTACTTTATTAATAGTATATATACTTTATTATCCAATAACATATCTAATATTAATGTGATTAAGTTAAAAATGTTGATTATTTTCATCCATCACGTATTTTTGTAAAGTAATAGTACATGAAAATAATTTAATAAATATATAATTATTAGCTGGGTTTATCAATAATCTTTATAAAATATACTATTAAGTTGTCTTTTTCTATTTTCATACCCAAAAAACATGACAAATTTATATAATCATATCATTTTTCCTATTACTGACCCATTGAATATTGGATAATATTTAAATAATCATAAATTTAGCAAGATACTTTTTATTAGTTCATTATATAATTATTAATCTATACATATCATAAATTATCAAGTTAAAAATGGTTAATGATAATTTTTAACCATTTTTATTAAATAGTGAATAAGCTAGTAGATTTATTTACATTAAAAATTTCTAATCATTACACCATATATGATATGGATTAATAAACCACTATTTATATCTAGTAGATGAACTCTATAATTTATTATTATTCTCACTAATAGACTACCAATTTAGTGATAATTGTATCTTCAAGACACATAAAATGCAATTATTTGAATAAAAATAACGTTGCTTATTTTTTGATCCAAAAATACTCAGTTTATAAACAATATCTTTCGCCATATTAAACAGTTTAGCACCATAATGATCTATATCATACAAATAATAATTTATTAGAAGCAATAATAGTAATAATAAAAGATATTTATATAAAAAGAATAATTTTAAAAATTAAAGAGTGAGAAAATGGATAATCCTGTGAATTTATTGCCCATATACTTTTCAAAAAATATTACAATATAAGAAACATAATTTTATGAACGATATACAGAACCAACAATTTTTAAAATCATATAAAATCCATGTACCATGCTTATAAAAAAGCACGATTTTTTTATATCCACACATAAATATGGCTAAAATTACACTCAAAAGTTCATTTGAATAAGAATAATACAATTAAAAGCATAAAATATCTACAATATAGTTCACAAAACTTATATACCAATCAAATATTAATCACAAACCTTCAATAAATAAATTATAACCTTTATAATACAACCAAAACAACATATTGTTCAATTTTTCATAAATTTATTTAATATTATACCATTCTGTTGCAAATAAGGTCATGTAAAATCATTTCCTGGTTTCAAAGTAGCATTATTTAATTTTAAAATAATATATTCCTAATATTACATATTTCATCAAAAATATATTTAAAATAATTTATCTTATACAAATAAACCTCAAAGCACCATATTACAGTTAATAGGTTCTTAATATATTTCAAAGATTAACGAATAAGTTATTAAATATTTCTTGACTACACAATTGGACTTGATTTTTATATTTTAGCATGATTAATAATATTTTTTTTATGTTTTCATAATGAAATAGGAATAAATTTTATTAATATAATTTCATTATTAAAAACATGGTACTAATTATCATTTTTATATCTAAATTTGATCAACTGTAACTTTATTTTATAGATGATTTGCTACAACGACTAGATTATTGTTTTGTATTTAAAACGTTAGACATTATTTATAATATTATATTAATAAATAAGAAAATATGTAAATAAATCAGCATTTTTATCTATAAAGTACGGTTGATTAGTGATTACATGTGACATTTGTAAAATAAGTCATAATTAATTCAAGCTAAAATTATGATAGAAAGTTAAATTTATATCAAGGTTAGTCTGTAAAATAATCAATCGCACATTTTATACACACTACTATGATTAAGAAATTAAAAAGTTTTACATTTCTATAGACTTTATTCACATAATATTGTTTTGAAATATATCAAAGTCATTTTATTATAGAAAAACAAATTATTAAACGTAACAATCAAGAATATTTTCACAACTGTACATGTTCATGATGCGCGCGCAATGGAGTAGTGGTTAAATTTATGTGTGAAGTACAAAGCATCAAAGATATAAAGAATGTGGCTAAAAATAAAGAAAATAAAATTAAACAAATAAACATATTATATATAAATAAAAATATGGTTAATTTTCATTTACAAAACATAATTTCCATATCAAAGTAACAATACAAGTGAGATTTGGTTAACTAAAAAGTATTTAAATTCTCCTTATAATTCAACATACTGATCATTATTTTCTAATGTTATAACTATCGATGGCCGATCTATAAATATATATTTATTTATATGAGATATTCTATATTATACCTGATATCCATTCATTAGAAATAGAATCATTATTTTTATTTGAAATAGTTTTTTCATCAATATAATTCTCTTCTATTTCATTTAATGTTTCAAGATTGATATCTTTTTTTATACTTTTTAATGATCGTTTATTAAAAGTTAATATGTCTGATCGAGTTATTATTCTCTCTTGAGTAATATCTAGTTGTCAATTTGTTATTTTTGTTATGGATCAAATTAAAATATGTTAATGAAAAAAAAACATTTGATACCTTCCATACTTGGTAGTGTTAGACTAAGTTTCGTCTGGACAGTCTTTAAATTTTTCATCTGCTGTTTAAGACCACTCTTAGTGATTCCTTTATCCAATATTATATCTGGCATTAGTTCTGCTCTAAGTTGTTGTGATGTAGGCAATGTATTTTTTAAAATAGTATTTGTACTTTTCAACTTGGATATATCAAAATAACATATAGATGAGTGGAATTTTGCATCAAGGCTACTTCCAGTATGAGATTTTCTTTTGAAATTTTTATTCATATCATTCATAATTATGAAATTTTACAGTGAAGTCTATTTATCGTAATATTTAACAATTGCTATGATATATTTGTTAGGTAGGTTTATTAATTTCAATACGTTTCACTTCGTTATGAGACGTTAACATTTCTATACCCTATTTAACCGATTATAAATATACATTCATATCATAATAATTTCAAAATACATTTTCTATAATATATATCATATTATTTTATTATGGAATATGCTTTAAATGTTTTATAATGTCATGTTTAATTATTTTAAATTATTTTATTTATTTAGAAATAAAACCTAAATTAACAAAGTTTAGTTTTATATTTTAATTTAATCTTTTTTATTACATTAAAATACAATTTGATAATATTTCAAGTTTAATTAATATATATCAATAAAAATAAATGTATATTTTAACTTATCAAATCTCATAAACATACAAACACATTCATCTTTCTAGAAAATAAATCACCCTATATTTTATAGTTATCTATGTAGTTAAAATAAAAAATTTTCATTATAAATTTTGATTTTTTATTTTAAATACATAGATAACTATCCAATAATTTAATTTCTTCTTATATTCTTAGACAATTAATTCATCAATCTAATAATTTATAAAATAAATGATCTTTTTGTTTTTTACATTTTTTTATAGATAGATATATTTATATTATATCTGTGTTAAAAGTAAAATATACATAAAAATTATGAAATACATCACTTTAATCACAATGGTGTGCTATTTTTAGTACTATAATAGGCTAAGGTTTGCTGCTGTTATTTTATTAGACTTTATATTGACTTTTTAACTAAATTAATCACTATTTAAACTCCATAATATTTTTACTAATGACTACGATACACAAATAAATGAATACAATCTGATTAATTTTGTATAGTTATCATGTTGCTATGGAAACAATCAAATAGCCAGTAGTTTTTGTATGAATTTTTAATTTTAAATAAAAATACTATTAGATACAAAAAAAAAACAGAATTTATTATGTAAATTTTAAATATTCAAGTAGTGTTAATTATGCAATTTTCTATTGCATCCTGTAGAGTAAGTTTTGATTGAGTTGGAATAACGTAACTATAATAGTAGGATAGATCTTAAGTACTTTTGATTTATAAAGTATATTCAAAATTATAAATATACAATATTATGCATTATATAATCTAAATATCTAAGTTTTGTAACACGTTCACATTATTTTTCTATAGCCTAGGATAAATTATGCTCTATACTAATAAAAAAAATGTTTATTCAATCAAATTCCCATGTTACATTTTGGTATTGAATCATACTAATACATTATTGAGTAAATAGTAGTTTATAATGATATAAATGAGAATAACATAAATTCTACCTCACAATAAATTATGTCAGTAGCGGTACGATCATACGGGGAATAATAGTATATCATAAATAATTAGATAGATATGATAGTAGAGAATTTTATATATGAACAATATGTTAATTATTTAATATTAGAAAATATAGTTTAATTTGTGAATATAGGATGTTATTGTATATAACTAAATTATCAATGAGATCAGATACATTATATTTGTACAGTTTACAAAGGACATTATAAATAATTGTTACCAAAAATCATATTTTAATAATAATAATGTATGAAAATGTTGCATTTATTAGTAGTAAAATATATGAATATATTCTTTCTATGTATATATTACTGTAAAAATGTATTAAAATGAATATGGACTAATAACCTTCTATATAGTATAAAGCTTTAATAAATGTCAATTTTTTGTATAATTTGATTCGTAATTTTAACTATTAATTTGAATCATTACACTCACAACTTTTCATATGGTGGTTTTTTCATTGATTTATGCTTATCAGAAATATCATGATTTCTTAAATATGTTAAAATAATATTAATAATAAATTTGAAGATATTTACATAAAAAATTTAATATATATAAAATTGATATGATATTAAAACTAATATTTAGTAAAATAAATCGGTCTGATTTGGTTCTTTCATTATTATTACCTCATCTGCTACTATATATCTCTTAAATAACCTTATCATTTTAAATATTATTTTATACAAATATTTATTTTGCATAAAAATTATACGTTTATATGAGAGAAAAACTATTTTAATGAAGATTATAAGTTTATATCTATTTAAATAACAATATTGTTATTAAATAATAGCGAATTATTCTGTTCTTTAGATAAATACACAACATTTTATCCAATATTCATATAAAACTAAAAGCATAATCTATCAATAAAACACTTATATTATTGAATATTCTTATATTTAATTTATTCTTACTGTTATTTTTGGCGAAGAATCAACTATAAACTAATGTCAACATATATCATACAAAAAAATATAATCATTCTATGATTAAATATATCATAATAAAGTTAATTTATTAGATTACAACGATAAAAATAATGTTTTAAATATTTTGTAGTTAGCCACTGAATTTTTTAGATACAATTGAAATACTTTTTGACAATGATGAAGTTATCTTTTTTAATGGTGTCTTGTTTCTATTACGCATTTTAAGATTAGGCAACGTTGAGCTTGTTTCATTAGAATTGTTTTTATTCGATTCATATAATGAATTTTCTTTAATTGAATTGCTATATGTATTTAAAACTTTGGGTCTATAATCATAAAAAAATAATTTAATAACAATAAATAGAATAGGTTTTTAATAATAATATACCCACATAAACTTTGTGGTCTTTCAGGCTTAATACTATAAAAAATTCATACATTATAAAAATTTATGAATTTTTAAAAATTAAGCTTATTAACAGATATAAATGTACCCTGCTTTTTTCATTTCTTCTCTTTTTATAAACGCTTTATGCTCTTATATTGATGAATTATAATAGAAGCATAATAATTAAATATTACCATCAGATTCCCATAATGTAACACATCGTTTTGGAAACATACCCGATATTTTAGGATTATCTTTTAAATGTCCATACCAAAATGATTGTTCGTCTTTTGCAGTTACTATAACAATATCTCCACTAGTTAATTTTAGATCCATTGATGAAAGTGGATTAAAATTAAAAATGCACACATAAACATTCTCATTTATCTATATATCATGGAAAATATTTATAAAAAATACCATTATTTAAATTTTATATACATATATAATAATATGTAAATGAATATACTTTTTCACTACTACTATTATGTTCATCAATTGTAATTGATTCAATAATTTCAGCCAATTCTTGGTTTGAGCTTTTTTTCTCAGTCATATTTACTCTCTAACAACCAAATTGTTTACAAGGAGAGAAAACTAGCAAAATGTTCCAAAAAATATTTTCAACACTTGTTAGTATTAGATCAAAATGTAACTAATAAGTATGTTTTAATATTTAGGTGACAAGTAACTCACTATATTGATATGTTAATTTAATAAACTTTATCCACCACTACTTTATTTAAAAAACGATTTTAACCGATTGTTTTTTATTAAAAATAACCTGTGATTTAGGATAAATTATTCGAAAATTAGATAAATTTTGATAGTATTAATAGAATTAATTTATTTTAATACTTTAAAAAACTAAAAAAATTTTACTATATATATCATATATAACATGTAATTTTTATTCATACTATTTACAATGTTTGATATTATTTACATAAAGAAATATAAAATATTATAGTGTCATTTTTTAAAAAATATGCCTTTTTCTGTTATATTTATTTATTTATTTATTATAAATATATAAAGATCTTATATAAGGAATAAATAGAAATTTTTGTAATAGTTGTGTTAATTCATAATCATCTTAATTCTTCATTGGTTTACTGATCAAATTTTTAATCTGCTTTATATATGTAACTAACTATAGGTATTTTAATAGTAACAAATAATTAATTTTACAATATTTATAACTTTTAAATATAGCAAATAGATGATAGTTTATACTTTATTTATAACGTTTACTATGACAAATATAAATAATGTATTTTCTAATATTCATATCCTAATCTTATTTATTTATTTATTATATAGATTTTTTTAACTTCATTAATTATAAATAATATAATAAAATAATTATTGTTTTAAAAATTTTCTTTATGTTGATTAAAGTTAAGCTTAATAATAATAATAATTATTAATACTTCTTTAAGTGATATTAACATATAGATTATAAAATAAATAATAAAAATGTAGATTTTTTATTCAAAGTATCTTTCTGTTAATGATTATATTTATAAGAAAACATTAAAGTTGATAAAAAAATAAACTTTAATTAAATGAATTTTAATATATTTAACAAAAATAATATAGGAAAATAAATGGGTTAACGAATGAGATTTATATATAGCTTAATAGTCAATTCATTCTATAGTATCAAGTTATGATTATTAGAAAATATTGATTTACATTTATTTTTGTTCATATATAATAAAACATAGTCAAATATACAATATAGATATGGTTATATAAACATATTTATAATTGAAAAATATTCTATAGATTAATTTCATTATACTATAATTCTAATATCTTAACATGATATTTTTTTTTAAAATAAATATACATCAGAGAACTCTATATTCTTTAATAAGAAAAAAATAATGCCTTAATATTATTTTTAACTTTATTCATATTTTAATGGTAAAATAGTAATTTTTATTACATATATATCAAATTTTATCGTTTTATTAAGAAGTAAACTCACAAAATTATGATTTTTTGAAATTTTAACAAACTTTTACCTAAAATACATTTGTTAATATTAATAGAGGAAATTTATAAATTTATTTTGTGAATTATTATTGTTTTACCATGAATATGATATTACAATAATAAAAATTTACACATTTTTTTATAGCATCTACAATATAATCTTAAATTAAAAAATATATAAACAATAGTGTTTCTCTATATACTTAATATATAATTTGTATTATATTATTTATCTATTTTTAATTCAGATAGTATATTCATTTTTATTCATTATATCGTATTAATTTAATGTTTCTTTTTAATACATAACAAAAATATTCATCTAATTGACTATAATCTATTTAAAAGTATGATGGAGTTATATTTTTTAAAATAACATGATGAATATAATTACAAAAATAACTTTTGATTTAAATTGAAAAAGTCCTAACAATCTCATTCTTTTTTTTAGTAGGTACCATCATAATTAATATCACAGTAAAATTTATATAGTAGTACATATTTTTCAAAAAATATAATGTAAATTTTTAAAAATCAAATAAATATTAGATAATTTTTTTATTTTAGTAAAAAAAATAATATTAAAGTTATTCAATTATTCATCTTTAATTATAACGGTAGTAATAAATTTAGAAATTTTTTATCATCTATAAACATGGAAATTTCCATGATTCATATTCTTCCAAGATTTTTTCAGGGTCTTTATTAAATGTTTCAACAAGTAGAAAATGTTCAACACAAACAGCTAAAAAGTTAAACCCTGAAAATATGAAAAAAAAGTAGTCTCCAGCTTTATCATAACGCTATAAAAGAATTAAAATGTATGCTAAAAATTCTAGATTACAATCATCAACAAAATTAGCACACCAATCCAACTAATCATACCACAAAAACTCTGAATGGTTTTTGATGCACATTTTGGAAACATTTCTATTTTTATTATATGAGAAAGGGAACCTTAAACAATGATTATAAAACTAGTCGTTACATCTTTCTATTTAAACAATACCTATACCAAAATGAAATGCCAATATAAAAATTCCAAACAATAATAATTGAATTATAGGGTTAGGCTATTAATAACAATAATTAAACTAAAAAATTGGAATATTAATTACAAGAAACTTGTAGACTATAGGAATTAATAATAAACACACACCCATAATTAATTGGCTAACCAAAAGTAAACATTTTCTTTTACAACAATCCACTGTAAATATCTACATTTAAACATATAAATAAAAATCACGCCAACTATTTTTTTAGCTTAATGATACAGAAATAATAGATCCAATCAATGATATCAATAGTATCAATGGCGACATTAGATCTGGGCGAGTAAAATTCAGATTTGATAATAAAGTAGAACAATATAGTGTCACACTACTTAAACCTGAAAAACTTGTTGCAACTGTCAAAACTATTGATGTTATCGTAGCTAATTTGTATTTTTTATTCGTAAATAACTCTTTTATACTCACTGATTTATTTGTTTGACTTTGATTAATTTTTCCTTTAATATTATTCAAAATTTGCAGAGATGGTTCTTTTCCATACATTTTTTCTAAATCTTTTTTTTAATATAATTTTTTTAAATTATTTATATTTTTAATATCGTTTACAGTGTAGTGTTTTTGTTTCATCTTTATTACACTTCATATATATATAAGATTGACTTTCGGGTAGAAAGTATGTAATAGGAAATAGGATAAAACAAATTCCAATGGTTATTAAGTATAAATATTGAAACTGTCTTCCAATAATATCATCAATTAACAATATTGATACAAAAAGCATTCCAACTTTCCATATGCATGGTCCAGTCTTTTTTATTAAATCAAATTGTCTGGAATTAGCAATGTCAAAAGTGAGCACCATTGAAGTAACGTATAACAAAGCTAGTGAAAGATCATATTAGTAAAATTAAAAAATTAAACATTCCTATATTATGTTTTACATGATGCTATCCCATCAAAAATTCTAGCGATGACCAACATATAATAGTTAAAATAATAAGAAATAAATTTTGATATTGAGCCAATTATAGTAAAAAAAATGCCTAAGTATAATGTATTCTTTCCTCCAATCTTGTCAATTATATGATTAGTTGCCAATGAACCAATGATACCACCCATTGCGTATGTGCACAATAAAAAAGATATTTTTGTAGGGAAATTATTTACTTTTGTAGTAGAATTATCAGTCGAATTGGAATATCTCATTAAAACAGAAAAATGTTCCATTATTTTCTATAAAATTGTGATGTTAAGTCTTACAATTTTTAATTATTAATTTTATAAACCATGTTGTTACTCATTGAGTTTAATAAAATTCCAAAAATGAATTGGCATATTAGTAAACCATACACAAGATAACCACGTTTAGCTTGATAATAATCTGTATTTTCACAATTCTTTGAGATAGTTTCCACTTTATGTAGTTAAAATTATAAATTTATTTCACTTTATTTGTTTATTAATAATACTTTTTTCGATATCAAATGATATATAACTAGTTGATGATTTGGTCTTTGTTTTTCCTTCATTTGTAATTTCAGAGAGACCTATCTCCTCATTCCTCATTGTGTAATTTGTATTATATTCTTGATTTAACGAAATTATTCAATTATCAAAAGTAAAAATATAAAAATTAAAATTTTAAAACAAAATATTGATAATATTTGAAATGATAATGAATAATTAAAAATTCATCTGCTTATTAATCATTATTTAGTTAAATAAGGAAAAAAAAACTAAAATTTAAAACAAAAATTTAAAAAAATATTATTTATAAGAAGCTGTCAAAATTTTTTAAAATATAGCTATTAATTATAAAATATATCATGTTTATCTTATCATAACTAATATATTTCAATAATTATTTTATATTTTATTATAGAAAAAAATTTAAGATAAATAATTAATAAATAATGATTAAATTTTCATTTCATATTAAATATAAATGATATTTAAATTTAAAAGTAGTAGCTATCACACAACACATTTAGCTACATGATCACATTGCTTTGATCTATGACAAGATAAGAGAAAAATGCACTCCAAGAATTAAGTTTAGTCTAATTGTTTAAATAAGGCTATTAAAAAAACTAAAAAAGTAGAATTTTAAAAATTAAAGAGTTACTAGAAATTTTATCAACCTAGGAAAGTTAAAATATTACTTTGTACTAGAATAGTCAAAATAGGGTTAGATAAGCAAAAAATTTCAATCTAAAGATAATTAAAATATGACCTAAAACAAAAAGTGTAAAAGTTATTATATAAAAATAAATTAATGTCTAATTTATATTTTATGTAAAAAATAAAAATAAAAAAATCTTACCTTATCAACTGAACAAAAATAGATGGATATTATCTATATTATTTAGATGCAGTAAAATATTTAAATTACCTTTAATTACTTTATTATATTTTTATGACCTTTATTTAATACATTTTATTTGATAATAAAATATAATTACGAATATATATTGAATATATATATTAAAAGGGTTTAATATTACCTTAATAGTTTAAAACTTTCTTTTTATTATATACTTAAATTAATTAAGCCTAATATACATATATATTTATTATATCTATAAATATAATAATTTTTATTTTATTGTCTAATTTTTTTTATTATTTAATATAAAATGTTGTTTAACATTTTAAAATCGCCGCAAAAAGAAAAATTTGAGACTGTAATTTTATAGAACAAAGTCCTATATAAAGTATTTTCTATTTTTTATTGTTATATATATGAAAGTCTATTTTTGCATTTAAATTTCTAATAGTAAAAACTTTCAAAATATGAGTATATATTATTTAGTTCAATTAGTAATATGATACAACCTCTTATATATTTTCTAATAATATTATGATAATGCTACCAGCAGAAAGATATATTTTAAATAAATACCAAAGCTATTTATTTAGTTAACTCAGATACATAAATTTCTATATTAGTTTATAAATAATTTCAACAATATTACATTAATATATTAATATTTTCTATTTTTTTTATTGATATATTCCTTTTTTTAATATTTATAAAAAATAATTCACTGAATAATGATTATATCACAATATTTTTTTAAAATAATAAACGATGTAGATATACTTTATTTGATAGAATGTAATCTATGCTCTTTATGTACTTATTTGACCGAAAATAACTAGCTGTCTTTATCAATATTATATAAGCATTTTAATTTATCTTTTATTTTTTAATGTTTTCTTAAATTAAAATAATTTATCATGTTTTTAGTCTCAAAATTTTACGTACGATAAAATGAGGCCATATAAAGACACAATAATCACAGTTAATTTTAATTAATTGCCAAAATTATGACATTATATTATATATTTCATTAAATATTAAAAAAATTTTTAATTTTTTGTAATAAAAATTAATAATAATAATATTTATTTATTATCAGAATATTTTAGAATAGAATAAACTCTACAAAATATCTTTAAATGCAGTATTTATTATGTTATTCAGTATGATAGCCTTCTTATGTATTACGCTAGACACTAAATGTTCTTTAACATAAATTATATTTATTATCACACCCATATCTATTCATAATTCTATAAAAATATTTTTTTAGTCATTATTCATAGTTAGATTCTACTTCGTCGTATGATTGCTCAATGCCATAGAATATGTTCAAAATTTTATTATTATTTTGTAATAATAATTAAAATATGATAACAGATCAATCAGTATATGTAAAATAAATAAAACATATATTTTTTTACAACTTTATGATGAGAAACTCTTTTTTAAAAGTTTATTACAGAGAAATTTAAACGCTTTCTTATATCAAGTTACTCTTTAATGATAGAGTTATTATGCATATAAATTAATCATATTATATTCTTTTGGTAATATACACTTTAAAATTAAAAAAATTAATTATTCTTAGTGGATAGTTTTATGTTTAAGTATATTTAGTAAATTTTTAACGAGAGATTAAATATTTGAACGTTTATACTATATGTAATATACATATGCGGAGAAATTTGATTTTATAAAAAATATATGTTGCTTAGCTACTTTTAGGAATAAGATTATTAGAATTGTATTAAATTTATAAATTTTTACAGTCTATCTATTGATTTTTTTTTAAAGATATGGTTTTCAATCATTATAATAAGTTTTTTTTACTATTAGATTCCTTTCGACTTATTATCTAGCTACAATATTTTTAAATTTTTAACTTTTCTTTTATTAATTTATAAAACCAAATAGCAATTAATGTTTTTTTTTGAAAAAAAAACTTTTAACATATTCATTTTAAAACAGTTTTTGCTAGTGATATGCTGAACAACATCATCATTTTATTTAAATATATTAATGAATCATGGTTTAATAGTTGAATTTTCAATATAAAAACTTGTAAATATGAATAAATAATTATTAATAAGAGTACCTAAATGTAAAAAGAGCAATGAAACTTAAAAAATAGAAAAATTAAATTTGAAGTGACTTCATATTAGTTAATCAAAACACTTGATGCTCATAAAGTAGATGTAGTAAAACTTTCTAGCTATTAGCATTTTTTATGAAATTATTTGATTATCTTTGCAGATATAGGGGTTAATTATTTTTCTCTAAATACTATTATATTATTATTTAATGTTGCTAATAGCGTAATTGATCATGAGGAATATTAATGTCTTATAAAGCAAGCCAATATTATAAAATATTGCGATATATTTATCTGTAAAAAAATTTACTAAATTAAGTTATTGTGAAAAATAAATTTTTTATTCCCATGCAATTAGCTTAGAGTATCATAGTTCTTATGTTCTGGTTGAGCATATAATTAATTACTTTTATATAAAATTTTCAAAATTTTTAACAATAATAATATTTAATTTTTAAGCTAAAAAAGGTTAACATATACTAAAAAAGAAAAAATTTCACCCAAGAAAAGAATGTGCTTGAGTATTTATAAGATATTATATTTTTTAAATAAATAGATGCTTAATATAAATAATAATAGGAAATAGTTAGAGAGTAAGTTTGTCTTAAAAAAAACAATTCCAGTTAGCAATTTTGGATAGGTACATAATTTTGTGTCATCTTAATTATAAGTTAATCGATTGGATTCAATTTTTTTGAAGATAAGATAAAATTTTGATTTAAAAGCAAATGGTTATTTTGAAGAAAATTGGTTTTATATGTAAATATGCTCTACTAGGGTGTTTATTGTTATTAACCATTTTGATTTGGATTTTAATTGGTGATTTGATCACTAGTATATACATTTATAGTTAGGATTGTAATGAAACTGACTATTTTTATACTTTTTCTAATTTAAAAGATATAATGAAACATTGTTATGGAGATTAAAGTATGATAGAGGCTAAGGTTTTCTATTAAATTCTTTCTGTTCAAATAAATTATGTTTAAAATTTATATAATATATCAAATTTGTAGGAGTCATTTCCAGTGTTCCAAGCTATTCACTCAACATTCTATAGGAAATATTTGTCGCATTATAATTGAAGGGATTTATACTTTTATGTTATTGCTATTTAGTTAAATTCTTATAATTAAAATTAAAAATAATTTATCCAAATTTACTAAACAAAATATGTCAGTAGATATATTTTTTATGATATAAAATTCTATTACAGCTTGTACTATCATAATTCATTGAAATCAATAAAAGATAAAAGAAATTTATTTAAACATTTTTATGAATAAATTATAAATGTCACTATCTCACTAAAAAATTTTATTTAACTCTAAAGAATTGCCTAGAAGGAAATAGCCTAAAATTTGAAAAAATTTTATAAGATAATAATTAAAACTGAAATTTTAATAAAATATTTCTGAAATAACAATTTAAGTGAATAAGTACACTATTGTTTACTTGGTAAATAATGTATATTTGAGCTAAAATTAACACTTTAAAGAAGCCATAATATTTTATCATTCATTGATGGGAATCTATTAAAAATTTGCAGATATGTAGATGATAATTTAATAATAAACGATTTTATCTGTTATAAAACTTTTTATTCTAATTATCACAACAAAATAAAGTATTACAATTTTCTAGAATTTAATGTAATGTGTATTTGTACACATTTGATGATCTTAAATTTTTTGTCTTATAAAAATTAAATTCGGCTAAATTAAAGTATCTGTGCAAACTTCGGTGAAAAAAACCAAACTTTAGTAAACTTCTTACTTTTTTTATTACGAATAAAAATTGAATATATAATAAACGGTTACTCAGTTCCTCTGCAGCAAACTTTTTCCGAAACGAAAAATCGGAAATATAACCAGCCAAACTTTCTGGGTTCTTGTTTGTGGCGTTTCTTTTAAAAGCACCCCAGGTTGCTTCTATTTTGTTTGTGTTAACCCCATCCATGGAAACAAACCTTCTTTTGTGGATAACGGTTCCATGAACAAACCCCAATTTTTACAAATTGTTATATCAAGTCCATCCATCCGTCCATATAGTTGAACCTTCTTGCACGTTATCCATTATTATTCTCTCAGGAACGTCTCTGTTTCTGTGTTGAGAAATCCTTATAAAGCAGCTTCCTTCTTCATAAATTGCACCCACCATCTAATGTTGCTGATTTTTCAGAACTCGTCCAATATTATATTTTCTCTTGGAAATAGCGGTCTCGTCAATTTGAACAATTGCTCCATCGCCTCCAATTTTTGTAAAGTCAACATTCAATTTGGTAGCACTGAAATTTCTTATAATGGTCTTACACTCTATTATAGTTGAATTCAACGCGATATCAAGGTGCTTTCTAAGCTGATCGAATGTTATAGATGGGTGTTGAATAATACAGACCATTAAGATGAATGATTTTCACAAAGAAAGGTTTTAAATTCAAAAATGGTTCTAGATCTCAATGAGCATCTTTTTTGACATTTTTTATATCTGAACTGGTAACCATCACCCGTATCAGTACGCGAAACCATAATCATGGTATTTCCACACATACATTTACAAAAGCTTTGTAGCAGGACAAGATTTTGTAAATTTTTATTAGT
>JRUX01000106.1:0-62700 GCA_001407235.2 Kudoa iwatai | reverse complement strand
TAATAAATTTTATTTAAAACTAGTTTAATGAACACTTTAAGATCAACTTGTCACAATTCTTTGGTTATTATGTTTGTGTTGAGACCAATATGAATCGAATGGAAATACTCGCATATCATTTAAATGTCACGTGATACAAAAATTAAGTGTGATGTTTATGTAGAAAAACTGCTCAATTTACCAATAAACGTTCTTAAACATTTTCTATTTAATAATTTTGAGCCTATTACAGTAATATCTGATATATTTGATAAGAAAAATAAAGTTTCTAACAGTAAAGTTTACTTATCATTAAAATGGTGTTAAATTATATCATTGTACTTAATTTAAGTTGTTAAATATTAAACCTATAAATATGATCTCAAGAAGTTAATTTTTTAATTTAATCTTGTTATTAGTCGATTGGTTATAGAGTTGGGATATCAAAATTGGTTGTATTACTAAGTGAATTTAATTATCGACATTTATTTTGTATGAAATATTTAATTCTTGACTTTATTCATAAATTCTTTTTTATATTACACAGAAAATAAACCATTAGCATTAAAAACATGCTATTTATCTTTAGTAACTATTATTTGATATTTTAATCATTCATAAATGTTGTCATCCTATCAATATTAAGCTAAACAACCATTGTTTTATAACAAACTTATTTTATATCAACAATTAACTTCTATCTAGATCAAAACGTTATCAGTTTAAGATCCTTCAAAATTATGTTTTTTAATATAACACATACAAAAAGAATGACGTAAATCGAGCCTGCTATTAAAAGAATCAATTCAAAGTACACAATTTAAAAAAAGAGAACTATAAAATATTACATGCTATATGTAGATAAAAAATGAATAAATCTAAAGGTAATTTAAATATGTAAAGTATTAAAAATCTATATCAGGATTTTTCATATCAGAATCAACCATTTCATGAGCTAACATCTTAAAAAGTCCATTTAGTTTGATAAAAAACAATCAAAACATACAGTTATATTGTATTTAGGTATCCAATGAAGTATTTTTTTAGCTTTTGAACAATCTCCTTTTAAAAAAACCTTTTTTAATAATTGTTAACTACTAGAAAGTATGCCTAAATATTAATTTAATTTACCACTTCCTTTTCTCTCATAAATTTTTTATTAACTTTGACTCTAACAATACCATTCTGGTCCCTACCCACTTCATCTATTCCAGTTCCTTCCCATCTACAATTTTGTTTAAATTGTGTTTAAAAAATAGTATATTACTTGATAAAAATTCCTACATATTCAAAGCATATTTCCACAAATTTTCTAACTGTTATAGCCTCCCCCGTAGCTATAACATAATCTTCTGGAGTTTGTTGCTGTAGCATTAGCCACATAGCCTATAAAAATATAGATTAATATTTATGTGTGTACAAAAAAATAGATAGCATTCAACTAAATTATAAACATTACTCTTACATAATCTTTAGCATGACCCCAATCTCTTACTGAGTCAAGGAATCCTAATTCTACCTAAATCAATTGTATGTCACTTATTTGTAACAAATCAGTAATATTTAAAATGGTTGTTACGTGATCTTGTCTTTTAAGTTTAATATTAGCTACAGCTTTAGATATTTTGCGTGTAACAAAGTGGATATTTCTACGTGGACTTTCATGATTGAATAATATTCCTGAAACAACAAACATTCCATAGGCATCTCTATATATTCTTGCAAGATGATGTGAATATAGTTTTCCTAATCCTGTTTACAATTTAATAATATATTATTAGTATTTAAAAGTTTTTTTAATATATTTAAATAAAATATAAAGTTTATTAACAAACCATAGGGAGAACAAGGAAGAAATATAGAGTTTTCATGTTTATATTCATCCTGATTTTCACCAAACATTTCACTCGATGAAGCCTTTATAGAATAAATTAGATCAATACTTTTAATGTAAATTTAATTGATATAACTATTATAATATTTTTTTTAGGATAAATTATTATTCTATTTGAATAAAATTATTTTTATTCGATTATGCTAACATTCTATCAATGTAATTGAGCATGATCAGCTATTAGATAGTAAAGTTTTATTAATGGTATATATATAATATTTCGATTATACTGTAAATGAATAAAAAAAAGAGTTTTATGACAATATTTATTGAAATGAGAAACATAGTTGTATTATTACTTGGTAAACTTTTGTATACTTTTCAAGATTGCATATTCTTACAGCTTCTAATATTCTTAAAAATCCAATAGCTGCAATATCACTTGTATATGTTGGAAGAGCAAATGACACTTTTACATGACTCTGACAAGCTAAATTATATATTTCATCTGGTTTAACCTATTTTTATTTAATAAAAAAAAATTATATTTATTTTGTAGTTTAAATAGTTAATTTTATTATGAAATAACAAACTAGTAAAGTTTTAATAATAAAAATTTATGATTTAAAAAAAATTAAATTATGTTGTTTATAAGAATTTGTTAATAGATATGTATAATACTTTATAAACATATACAAATAAATTACTTTGTTAATAATTCTTGTTAGACATTCTAATTCAGCCAAATCACCATAATGCAAAATAAGCTCTGAATATTTGATCTATTTTGAAATATAAAATTAATAAATTACCATTTCTATATTTATCAATAGTTTTGTATAGTCTAGAAGTGGAACTAGTGCTTGAACGACGAATAATACCGTGTACCTACAATAATTACCCATCAATTATGATTTTAATTGTTACAATTTTGTTATTATCTCATAATTATTTATTAACTTGATATTCTTTTTCTAGCAACAATTCACATAAATAGGATCCATCCTTAGATAGAATAAGAGTGATTTTTTTAATTAAATAGTTACTTGTCCTGTAATTCCAGTAATGAGTGCTACTTTTTTTTGTGACTGATTCATATGATTTATTTTAATTAAAAACGATTAAACATAACAATAAATTTTAATTATCTTATAATAACTCGGTTAAAGTTGAGAAAATATGACACATGGTCGAATGTTTCATCCGAACTATTTCTATTGTCTCATTCAATTAGTAAATATGCATCTCTAAATATTCAATGGTATGTTATTTTTTATTTAAAAAAAGAGTACGTATTTATTAATACCAAAAAAAAATATCTACTAAATATAATCACATTTTACAAATGATAAATAGGATAAAGACAATTTTTCTATTATTAGCTAATTTTATACCTATAACTACAGATAGTTTTTAAATATTGTTATTAAATTTATTACTATTTTTTTTAATCTAACTATCTAAAAATAAAAAAATGGTATAAAAACACTTGATTTGTTATTAAAGATAAAAGTAAGAACAATAGCTCTATTTAATCATTTGAATTTAGTATAATCAATGGTTTTTACTAAAAATACCATTGGCGTGATAATGTCAGCTAATTAAAAAAACTAAGTAAATTTTGGTATACTAACATGAAATATTACTGTTACATTCACATTCTTCAATTTTAAGTATATACACTACATTTTTGTAATCTTGCTATATATATATATATCACACTTATTCAAACAAATTTTGTCAATATTATGCGTAAAAATCATAATTATTAAATGTTGATTGTAATTTTGTTTAAAAAACTACCCACATGGTATTTAATATAATAAATAAAAGTCATATAAAAATGGTTACATATTTGAATGTGGTGCTAAAAAATTTAAAATACATGATCTTACTCTGTCATTTTATACATTGTTAGCATTTAGTTTTTCTAATAAGCATACCGTAAAAAAGTATCATATTCTTCTATCAAAATATCTATCATAAAATATATAACATTATACCCATAGTTTATATAATAATCAAATTCAAAAAAAATCAATGCATCAACTTTATGTCGGCGCATGACAAATGACATGGACTTTTGAAGATTATGAAAACCTTTATCAATTAAAAATATGTTAAATAAAAATAAATATAGTTTAATATAAAATTAAATAAATTAAAACAAAAATTTGTAGAAAAAGACCCAAATATCATGTTTATTATACCATATCAAAATTAGTGACGCACGCATGTCATCATGGATTCATTATTGTTTCAAAGGATGGCTGAAGAAGGCAATTTGTCAGAGTCACTTTTGCAATTTTCTAAAGATGCAACCATAAAAATAGGTTATATTATGAATTTTTAAAGTATAACACTTTAAAATAGTTGTTGGAGGATCACTTGGTTTGTTGACTGCTGCTTTATTGTCCAAAAGTATAAGCGCTGACATCATTTTTTATTTAAATTCACATTAGGACGTTGGAAAGGTGCATCTATTTTGGGAAGTGGTATTGGATTTGGTATGAGTTTAAGAAATCTTGATATGAGGCTTCATGAAATATTTAATCTAGTGGATTAAGGAATATTACAAAATACACTACTATTTAACAAATAATTAAGCTATATATATATATAGGCTTATTTTTTGAAGTTTTGTTTATATATTTTATAAAATTTTGAACTAGTTTTAGTACATTTATTTCCATTTAAATATGTTAAAAAATTCGTGTTATATAATGCATTTTTGGTTTGTTTGTAACAATAAATCCAACCTAAAAGCTAATAAATAAATATTTTTATTAAAATAATACGCTATTATTAAGTGTATACCATGCCAAATATATAAGTGTCTTTTTATAAGGTTTATTCTACATTATTTAATTCGAGTTTTTTTACTTTCCTGATGTATATAAGGTTTAATATATTTGATGTTCAATTTTGTCAATTATTCCACTAAACTTTTGAAATATTAAATAATATTATAAAATGGTCAATTTAAAGCATTAAATTTGTAATTATTTCACACATCTTTTTAAATATATATAAAGTTTAGTGTTTAATAGTTGGCTTTGTACATAATCAAAAATACTTTTAAACATAAATATTAGCATTTTACATAGATCTTTTTATAGATATGAAGCATTTTATTAATTTTTTTAATAATTTACAACCATCACACGTTACATTATGATGTTACTGTTCGTTTAAGTTATTTTTACTATTTATATTCAAAATATTGTAATTATAAACAAGAAAACTGAATAATAATGAACATATTTTTGTGAATTTAAAAAGCATTCATACAAAATAAAATTGAAGTAGTAAGCTATTGATGCTATATACTAATATTTTATTTTTTTATAAATATAAAAAAATATATCACAGATAATCATAGTTTCTCATTAATTATACGATGCAGAGAATTAAGAATTAATGAAAAGATTACAGCTTATATTTTTTACTATTAATTATGATTAAACTATATGTTTATATTTTGCAAACATACTATTAATTGTATCATGGTTTTAATGAGGTCATCACTTGGAATAATTACAGAGAAGTGTGTATATTTAAGAAATAAAATACTTTTTTTATTGTTTTAATTTAACTTTTATAGATAAATAAAGCATAGATTACACTATTTTGATATACCATAAAAAGTACAGAATGTTTCTATTGAATTAAATTAACTAATATTAGTGGGTGAATAGTGACTATTTTATTATAGAATGTTTTTCTTTCTATACCATGTCTTTTAAAATTGAAGGATTATTAAGTCGTGTTTTTCTTGCATTTTCTAGCTGTGGCAAAGTATTCATTGTATTGTAAAACAATTTTAGACGAGGATGTAGATCAAGAATTTCAGATCTAAGATTCAAAAATTGATCTAGTGCTTCGTACATCCATAAATCTGCCCAAGTTACCTAAAAAATTCATTTATTTTAAACTATAAAGTTTTTAATTGTAATCAAATATTTCATATCTAACCTTTTCACCTAATATAAGTCCACTTTTTGATGGGTAGGTATTAAATAAAACTTCAAATATTGCTAAATGCTTTGGAATCAAATTATTTTTTAATTCCTCAATAAGTTCCTTCTAATTTTATTTTAAACATTATAGCTATTTAATTTTATTATATGCATCAAATTACTGCCAATTCTGGTTGATTTTTTGTTTGTAGATACATAATTTTAGGAATTTCACAGAATAAATCATCACATATTCCAATAATAGTATCCAGATGTAATCTTTCAATTTCATCCGTTCCATTTAAGCCTTTAATTAATGTTTTTATACATATTATATAGTTTCAATAGTTATTTTATTAAAAACCATATTTATCTCCTAGAAATCTTGCTATTGCATGACTTTGACAATACATTTTTCCTTCATACTCTACAGTAGGAAGTTTGTCTGCTACAGAAATCTTGCCTAAATATGAAATAGAATAGAAATTTTAGAGTTTTATTAATTTCTAAATATATAATTTACTTTTTACTCCTTCCCATTCTTCAACTGGAATTAAATTCATTTCATATTGAGCACCAACATATTCAAGAATAAGTCGAATAAGTTCACCTTTTGCACGTACATTAAAGTAGTTTATTTTGTACATTTCTAGCCTATTATTATCTAATCAAATTTAATTTTATACTTAACTATTAATTTTTTTTTAAATAATTTTAAAATATTATCGTAGCTTAACATTATTTAAATTGTTTTAATCAGCTTATTAACAAAAATTAAATTATTATATTTTGAATGTAAAATACGATTTTTTTTGTAAAAAAACTTTTTTATGTTATATAATATGGTAATGTGAAATTTTCTTCTATTTCTATGCTATGAGATGCAATATCATATATCAATTCCTTATCACATAGGCCTAATATATAATGATTTTATAGCAACTATGTTAAAAAAATACACATATTATTTTACTTAGAAAAAAAACTTTGAATCATTAAAGCTTATTTTTACCTTATTCAAGTTATTATTTTCCTAATTTTATGTTTTTGTTAATAAAACTCAGTTTTTTCATTTATTATATCAAGTAATGTTGCATGTAAGCTTTTCAAAGTCATTTTTATAGAAATACAATTACATGAAAGTAAATTGTTACTCTAGAGTCATTAAATCATTTTTTATGGACACATTACTGTATATAGTATTAAAGTTGACAAATATTCACACAAAAACTGTGGGACTTTTAGGTTAATATCTAACCTCAAATGGTTATGTTACTGAAATTTTAATAATTTAATAAGATGGAAGGTAACTAAATTTATTTTAAACTTAAATTCATCCTCAAAAAATTTCATACAATATGTCAGTCTTTTATGGTTTTAAATTATTTCATATTATACACACACATTAAATAAACAACACTCTTATTATTATAATCACATAGTAAGTAAACTACTTAAAAACACGCTTAAAATCTATTTCATTATTTTATTTTTAATTATAAGATTAGTATTCCTGGTTGTCTATTTTAAAATAGCACACTGATTATTTTATTTAAAAAATTGTAATTATTTACCTTTGATATTTCAGTTTAATAAAAATAAAGTTACAATTTCTAGACTCTTATTTTTTAAAAACATTAACTTATAAAGAATCAACCAATCTGTAGTCATTAATGAGCATATTAGGGAGTTCAAGCAACTCAAAAGTAATGCTATAGCCACCTTGATAATAGAACAATATAAATGAGAATATTTAAAGTGTATATATTACCTTATGATCATATGAATAACTCCTTCTTGTTATTAAATGGCGATTTAATTAATTAAAAATACATGTAGTACGTTAACCTAGAAATGAGTGTACACTTTAATTTATTATCAGATACTTGTACAATTAATGTCCTAGTTTTTTTATCTATTGAATCCATTTTCTAAGCATCACTACAATAACACTAACAAATAATAGGATACACACCATTAAAAATAACAAAGTAACAATATAAATGAAAAAATAATCAAAATCAAAAAAATCTATATCATACTTCATATTAGTATGTTTAAATATTAAGTTTTGATATAAAGAAAACAATAAGCGATGATACCATCATTGAAATAAAATAACTTGTCATTGTATTTAATTTTCCAAGAACAATATATGCAAGAAATTGTTGAATAATGAGAAATATAGATATATTATTTAAGAGTGACAAATAGGTAGACTCTTGTTCAGATATATGGGCAATCAAATCCCTATAACAACAGAAAATTAGATTGTACAAACAACTTAATATTTAATTTTATACACAATTTTGTATTTGTTTGATAATTTTTTGCTTTCTTTTGGGGCATAATTTTGTCGATAAAATGCAGATCTATAATTTAATATCAATCAATCAAACACAACATTCTGTAAGATATACCTTTGCTTGTAGATACACTTGGAATTAATATGCCCAACAAAAAGTAACAATGAAACAATAATTTGTATTATTAAAATAGTAATATAATTTTCTTTTAGTGAAATATGGCTAATTGTAAACAATGGCCCTAACCAAAGATTGACATTCAACAATTATATTCAATTTAATATTAATTTACAAAGTGTAATCGCTGAGCAACTTATAGCATATATTATCAACAAAATATATGAGGAAAATGTAGTAGCAGTATAGTCAACATCTAAAATACTATCATCATGATCATCCATTTTGATTTACACAATTGCAACGTATCCTCGGCTATTCTCGGGAAAAATATATTCCATATAAAACTGATAAATAGCAATTCTTTGATTGTGTTTTTTTTTAAATTAAAAATTTTGTTAGAAATAATAAAAAAAGGAATAATATATATATAAATACGTAGTATTAAAAAACCTAAATGTGTGCGCATGCCCGATAGAAGATACAATAACATTACACATGGTTAACAGACTTTCCAATGCTGAAGTAAATCATATTTCAATAAATCCAATTTATTACAATTTTATTATTAAATTTAAAGTTTATAAAAAAACTAAAAGAATTTATAAAAAATTCAAAGATTAAAGGCTCTGTATATGTAACATTCAAAAAAAGTAATTGAATATTAATTTATATGATTATTCAAATTTTTAATGAGTTAGCTAAAGTTAAAATACCTTTAAATGATAATTCTAAACCATCCAAAAAAATTAGATACGAAAAATTATGCCTTGTACGTGCTAAATGGTCCGGTTCTCGTATATCCACACTTGTACTGTTTTATTTGTTATTTTTTTTAATATTTTTTGTTATATTTAAATGTATAGGTAAGATTAAATGAAATATCTTCATTTAAGAATGTATGTTATTTTTGTTTTAACAAAAACTCTTTAAATTTGTTGTGTTTTAGTCTTTCCATGAAATTTTCAAGTCTCTGAAAACACAATATCAGTCTTTATAGAATTTTTGTCTCAAAATTTTGTTATTTTATTCGCAATTGATATTACTCAATAAAATTTTTTTTATATTTTTGATGAATTCATTATATGCAGTGTACAAATATACGATATGCATAGATGTGTAGTTTCTTGGAATATAACTGATATAGTGCGTATTTGAATTCATCTCACAGTGATAAAATAATGTATTTTTGTGTTTGACTATTTACTGAATGATATAAAATACTACACTATATAGTAAAATAAATGTTATATTTAAAAATTTCTAAATGTAATATTTACAAGCAGAAATTGCTTTATAACATATATAATAGCCCACCACCAATGAGTGATTTACAGGTAGAAAATAACACATTGGTCATTCTATCGACCTACCTGGCAGACTAGAGAAAATGCTACACTGTTAGAAATTAACTGAAGTATTTTAAATTTTATTCTAAAATATTTTTTATCATTTTTTACGATTTCTTTAAGAAAGTCCAAGCATATATGTAAATTATTTTTATAGAATAGGTTTAAATCATTTTATGCTACGTCAATTCTAAATCATAAATAAAACTACAACAATAAAATGAAATTCATGTTGAAATAAATTTCATGTACTTACCTGTAGTATTATTAAAATATAGTATGCCTTGTATATTATAAAGAATGTAGCATAGTATGCTAAGCTAACTAGAATACAAAAATTTGTGAACAAATTATCTTAATGAATATAAAATCAATCTATAGACTAAAGTAAAAGTTTCTTTTATAGTAGTCAATAACACCTTGTGGTACCAATTGTTTACAACGGTTAGATTCTATTAATTGTATATTTTCTTCTTGGTAAAATTTAACAAAGTAATACATAACACCTTTAACAAATGTCACTCCTACAATTTTATCTAATTGAGAGTTTTTTGAAAACCCATCTGTTTCAATTGGTTGTGGATCAATTTCAGTGTTATTTTCATGATTACATGTAACACATTTCTCAATACTATTATTGTATTCTTCAATTTCATCATTGTAAGAAGCTAGATTTTCTGTTTTTATCCATGTTGGAGTCTCATGACCACCTTTCCATCTGATTAAATATTCAATATCTGTATCGACATCCGCCATAGCTATGATTGAGTCTATTTTTGGAAAATCGTCAATTAAAATATTCTCTTCTTCTTGCATATATAAAATAATTTATTTAATGAATATTTAAGTGAACACTCACAACTATACGCTTCTCAACACCTCAAATAACACCGGGTGTGCGCGCGCATATAAAATCACAGTCTTATCATTATTCTAGAAAGTTTCTCCTTAATTATATGGTGTTTAATTTGCTTTTATTACTTATCTCTCACGGTATATTATTTATTTTTGAAATAATTATTCATTACTAGAATGTTATCTATTTAAACCCTCTTTTAGTCTACACTATAAAGATAGTTTTTTAAAAAAAATTCTTAAGTTCATTAAAAATAACAAAAAAACTTTTAAATTTTTTCAAACATAAAATATTTATGAAAATTTTTGTTTTGGAACTACTATGCTATGATTTAAAAAAGCTTGTAGAAATATTATAGTTTTTCGTTTTATACCGTGAAACCCATCCTAAAATACTCATTAAGTAATTTTATGATTTTTTAAGTTTATATTCATTGGATTTTAAAGAATGTATGAAACAAAACAAAAAGTAGTAAGACAATGCGCGAACATTATTTAATAGAATAAGATTGCGAGAACGCATGCGTGAAATTGTATCGATTTGTCTGTTTGCTATACAATAAGTTTGTCATCAAAGTAAAGTATTACTTTTAATAATATATACATTAATATTTTTGCATACTAAAGATAAGAGGTTCGTCATGTAGAAATAAAGAAATCAACAGCAAATTTCCATTTATTTATCAAAACAATATTAATTTTAAAAGATAATATACTCATATTATTTTTTCAAAAATCTACAGAAATGATGACATTATACGAATCTCAAAGTGATAAGGCACATGAAAAGAAATTAAATACGCACACAATTATCTGCATTATTTGATTGTTGCTACAAGGAAAAAGAAATTCTCTGTAAAATAAAAATTGAGCATCAGCCAATAAAATGATGTGTATTCTAACTGGAAATGAAAATTTTAATATCTAGTAACGAATATAATTTGTTATTGATAGAAGAGATGAATTCTAGTTAGCATATAACTATTCTATTAGGACCTTGGAAATTTTTTCAAGACAGTCCTCCATAACCTCTTTAGTAATTATTAGAGGAGGAGAGAATCTGATAATGTTGCCATGTGTTGGTTTACAAAGAATACCAACATCTCTCAATTTTAAACAGATATTCCATGCATTTATATCTATAATTTAATTAATTATTGAAAGTAAAATATGAACCTTATAATAATAGTTTTATCTTTTCTTTAAATATTAAGAAATAAATCATAATATTATTATTATTATTATTGAAAAATATTAGCCTATATATAAATTACTTTCACTTTCATTAATGACAACAGCATTCAACAACCCTTTCCCTCTAACTTCTTTAACAAAACTACTTTTTGATTTTGTTTCAAGAAGCTTAGATCTGAAAAATTCACCAAGTTTCATAGAATTTTCGCAAAGTTTCTCATCTAAAATTACCTGAGAAATAGGGTCAATTTTAGAACTTTTATTTATTAAATAACCTGAATGGCTGACATAGCAATTGTAACACCAAGTGGATTGCCACCATATGTTGATCCATGCTAAATAGATGTATATTAAATATAAATAATACCTTATTGACCTACTTCACCAGGTTTAATTGTCAACATAACGTCATCATTTGCAAGAACAGCAGATACTGGATACACACCTCCAGAAAGTGCTTTTCCAAGACATACAATATCTGGTTTAACATTTTCATGATCACAGCATAGCATTCTATAAATTAGATAAATTTAAAAAAATAATTTAATTTATATAATAAAAATAAAACTACTTTCCAGTACGACCTAATCCAGTTTGTACTTCATCAGCAATCATAAGCACCTATAGTCATAATTATTGTATTATATTGTGAGGTATTATTAAATATAAAATTATTTATTATTATTATTATAAAGTTATATTTCTACGTTATATTTAGTGCATAATTCTCTGACTGATTTTATATAGCCATCGTTAGGTACACAAACACCAGCTTCTCCTTGAATAGGTTCAAACATATATGCACATACATTTGGATCTTTAAGTTGATTCTAATGGTTAAATAAAATTATCATTAATATCATAAAAAAAAATTAAATACCTCAAGTGCTTCTAAATTATTATATGGAATTATCTCAAATCCTGGCATAAAAGGACCAAAACCTTCATAGCATGATGGATCTGTTGATGATGATACAGCTGCTAAAGTTCGGCCCCAAAAATTATTCTCCGCAAAAACAATTTTAGCTTTATATTGAGGAATTCCCTTAACTAAATAAGCCCATTTTCTAGCAAGTTTTAAAGTAGTTTCACCAGATTCTACTCCAGTATTCATAGGTAATGTCTTGAAAAATTAAATAAAAATAATCAATTGTTATTTGGGAATTTTTACTTTATCATATCCAAATGTTTTATTCATAAATTCATAAAAATGAGCCAATTTATCATTATAAAATGCTCTACTTGTTAATGTGAGTTGGTTAGCCTACAAAAGATATATTCATTCATCCCAATGAGTAAATATGAAGACTAATAAATTTTAAAAATATATTTTTATTTGAAATAAGTAAATATTTACATTTTAACATTAACTACGCAAAATTAGTTATATATTTAATTAAAGAACGATTATATACTTGATCAGTTAATGCTTTGATTATTTTGGGATGACAATGGCCTTGATTTAAAGATGAGTATCCACTTAAAAAATCCACATATTGGTTTCCTTCAACATCCCAAACATTAACTCCAGATGCTCGGCTTATTACAACTGGAATAGGTTTGTAGTTATGTGCACCATATTTCAACTCTCTATTAAAATAGTCTTCTGAAATAGACGATATCAATTGTCTACAATTAAACTTTTTTGAATATAATTTCATCCATTTAGACAACATTTTCCAATTTTATGACCAACTATCGTATTATCCCAAGTAAAATAGACAAACCATTAAAAAATGATTACTAACAAATTAAAATAGACTACCTTTATAATAATAAATATTGTGTGAAAATATTCTCGAATTTGTAAAATATTTTATATAATCTCTGTCGTAGGGGTAAAACTATTTTCCACTAAAATTTTATCTGTATTAGTATTACATACAGAAATTGTTCATTAAATGCAATGATATTACATGTAAAAATGCAAATAAGAAAATTTAAATATATTTCTTAACTCTAGCGATTGGTGATAATTATCAATAATCTGAAGATAGCGGCCTTCTCAGTATTGGAACTTACAATAGAGTATCGTGTAACGTCGGGTAATCTGTCTATTATGAAATAACAGCCTACCAATATCGTTTGTAATGCATACATAAACATAAAGCTATATTTTCTGATCTAAAAAAATGTATACAAATTTATTTATTAAAATTATTTTGTCTTCATATTAGTTTATTGCATATATTTTGTAGGTATTATATTATTTTTAGTTTACTATAAACTTAAACTTTTTTTAGAGATATATTAAGTATTTTAAAAATAAAAAATTGTTTTTAAAAATCTATTTTATAATTTAACTGCTTTTGAGGAGGTCATTAATTTATTGGCTCCTAATCCCTTAATAATTAATGGTAAAATGATAAATGGGGGAATTGGACAAGAGTTACACATTGTAACCTTGTCTATTTAAACTGTACCAATGTGCGATACAAGTGGTGATTTTTCTACCTTTATAATGGAAAATATTTTAGTCTTATCTTTTATCACAGCAAAAAAACTCCCACCATAACGTTCTAGGAACGATTAGGCCTTCCTGACAGATAAGATATCCGATTATAAAATCTATGACAGCCCGAACCGGTATGAGCATTCCATAAATTATTTTTAACTAATAAATTCTATTTTTGACCTTTATTCTTAAAGATACGATTTCTAAGATTTGTTTATTTTAAATACATTTTTTGCGCAGCATTTTCATCTATCGCGCATGCCAAAGTATTATTTTAGATAAAAAAATACATTTACTACTGCTTTACAAGAAAAAAAAATTTTATGTAAAAATGATTTTTCAATGATTTTTTTATAACTGATGTCGATAAATAATTGTTTTGTCAAAATTATTTTTTAACTGATGTGACTAACAGGGAGATCACTCTTAAATTTGGATTGATCTTTAATAAAATTAAATAAAAACTTATATCTCTCTTTCAAAGATATTATGTCAAAGACATTCTATTTCAGAACTACGAATCGTTTCATATTAGTGCTGAGAATTTTCTCTTACTATCACTTCAACACACAAAAAAACATCTCCAAAAATAAAATTTCATGTATACCACGTATTTTTAAAAAAACTAGATTCCTATACTTTAAATGATACAACTTTAGAAGATAGTATTAGCTGATAGACATGTGGTTGGTTGAGAGGACGAATCTCACCTCATACATGCCACTACTTCTGAGGTTCCTGTGCATATCAACCCTAATTCAAGTAGAATGCTATATTAGTTTCAGAGATCAATAATATATCATAATACTGTTAAGCATTAGGAGTAATCCTAATAGACGGATGATCTCCAGTATCTATAACTGTCAAGGTAAGGGCGAGCAATTCAATAGATTCGTTGAGTTGAAGCAGCAAATATGGTTTCCCATACTAATTCTAGGTTAATCTATGATATGGCAATATCTACAGCCATATTTAAGAATGACTAACCGGACTTTATAATACAACATAGCAAGTTGTGCCAAGGGGTTAACCTTGTGAACAAACAAAAGTAGAAAGCCATAAATGAAGGAAATCAATTACGGTATATGAGTATGTAATGAACCCTACTAAATCACGATAACACATTACAAAAAATACTATGAAAAGACCAATACTCTAATAGCAATCAATAAAAATTTATTTAAATTAAAAAAGCGTGTCATAGAAACTATATTTAGATGCATAAAGGTAATCATATTAGAACAAAGCATATAATATGGATACAACTAATAAAAGTATCATTAATGCTGAAGGCGATGTAATGGTTTATATTGAATCAAAATGCAAAAAAAGAGAAAGTATTGGTGGAGAAATTAGTAATAAAACTGTCACACAAACTATACTATCAAGTTATAGAACTATACACAAAAAAATAGTTTGTGTTGATATAAATACATAAAAAAGTAATATTTTACAAGAAAAAATTGGACATGTTTTCATTACAAAATATGTTTCTCTATTTGGAAACTAATTTGTCAAAAAAAATTGTTCATTTGAGGTTGCTAATATTTGGAAGAGAATATACATTTGTTGGCAGTATCTTTAGAAGGTGAATTATTACTATTTGTTGCCATATTCTTAGATAATTGAGAACAACCACAAAGTGAAGAAATGGGAGGTTCATGCTGGTAACATACAACAGGAGCGTCATATCGTACAGCATAAGCAATGGTATTCACCATGAAAATGATATCATCATAAACAAAATTGTGATATTTTAAAATTAAATTACATATTTGTGAAGGAGAATCTAGGGAACGATTGAATCCAAATATAAACTTTAAAATAGAATTATCACTAATATGGATATTTAAATGTATGTAACTATCATGATAGTATTCGTTACTATGATCATAAAAATTTGTTGATTGGCTTTCATCAACATAAACTGGTTCAACGTGACAAATAATTTGAGTGATATAACAGCATTTTGTGTGGAGTTTATTGTTACATTTTGCATTCATACAATTTAATGATGAATTTTTTACCACATAATTTAAATCTTTATTTGATGGGGGTGATTGAATAGGCGGTGAATGTCTACTTGATATAGAACCATTTTTTTTATGTGATGTATTACTGGTATTCTCAACATCACATGTGTTGTTTTCGTAGTTTGACACTTTGGTTGAACTGACACTTTTTTTATGGACTAGATTATTATTAGTTGTAGCTTTAGTATCGTTGTTAGCATCATCATCATCATTACTGGAAACAGTATTAGTGTGTGTTGCATGATTGTCAGTGTTAGTGTAATAGCTGTTTGGATCATCTTGCGAACTTAAATCGATTGTTCTTTCGGTTGTAGTTGTAGTAGCACCTGCTGATGAAATAAAATCATTAGCAGCCGTAGCATTTTCACTATTTTTCAAATCAATTATGTACATATTACTAAATTCGTTATTTTTTTGAGTGAAACATGTTACTGGATGCATACCTCTCGCTATCTCATCAATATATTTATCAATATCTATAGTTTGAAATTCACCATGTTTTAATTCCTTAGTTTCCGCTAAAACTAATCTATCATCTTCATGACTACATTCAGTAACATCACTTTTTGTATGATATATACTGTATCTCACAACAACTCTATCATTGTCTTTATTTTCATCATCCCAGTCAGCATTTAATCTAAGATGATTATCAGCACATACATGACCACAAATGAGGACTAGTGATGGCATTTCAAACAATATAGGATGATTTAATAGTGCAATAATTGATGGGCAACTATTATAACGACTATGTAGGCATATTCTGATAAAGTCAGCCTGATCATGATTAATAGTTTTTAATTTTTTTAACAAATTTTTTGTGTTTGGGATAGCACCATTAGTATTTGAAATTGTATTAACTATAGCACCGGATAATGCATTGTCAGAAGTATTGAAATTGGTATTGATACAAGTACTATTATCACTACATGGTTCCAATGTAGCAATATAGAGACATATTTTACCAAACGCAATAATATCTGCGTAAAAACGATGACCTTGTGCACCACGATATTGTATCACCAGTGATCTTCCATCTTTTGTATTGGATTTAGACTGAGAATTAGCATTATCTTCTAACTTATCAATCGTACATAATGAATGCACTAAAGCAATTTTGACAAGTCCATTATGTTGAATAAATATATCATCACAACTCAAATTATACAATACATATGGTGGAACTCGAGTATGTAGATACTCAATACCAAGAAGTATTTGACGACACCATCTTCTCCATGTTGCCAAGACTATAGGCTTTTCATTAAGCTTACTTTTCTTGATAAACTGTGTAACAGAACCACATGTTAGAGATTCTGTTATAAAAACAACATATTTATCAATATCTCTATCTTCAATCCAATAATCATGAAATTTAACTAAATTTGGATGTGAATAACGTACCACCATATCTAAAGTGGTTTTAATTTGATCAATTTCACACTCATTTTTGTATGGAATAAGTATTTCAATCCACACCACTTCTATTCCTTCTTCAGTATCCATAGCTAATGATGCACCAAGCATACAAGGAAATTCTCTCAATGAAAACTGTTTATTTCTTTTTTCCCAACGACCACATGGACTTGTGCCTATAACCATATCTTCATCAAAACCATCATCATTTATGGCCATTATAAATCATCAAAGAGATATTACAGCGATTAATTATATCCCAAGAGTTACACAATCAAATAAAGTAGCCTACTCGAATAGGTTAATACCATCACGATCAATACCGACGGTTGATATTTTATTATTGGGGCTGTCTTTGGCTTGTTATTGATCTATTGTTTATTTTATTGTCTGTTGATTAAATTTAATCTCTTAAAACATAAATTAAATGAAATCTTTGAAATCGGTTAGGAATATAGCTCTCCATTTGAATATTTATGTGGTAAATATTGTTTTTATTGATGATATGGATTGGTATAGTTCTAATATTCAAGTAACATGCCACGATCGAATTATATAAAGTATATTATATGTATTCAAAATGGATTAAAAGAATTATTTTTTTGAAAAGTGAAGTAGTTTATTAGTTCTATCAAATATTAGGCATGTAATAGCGAACCATGTACAAATATATTCATATCTTTTGAACCAACAGTTTATTTAATAATTAAAGTAGGGGACATTTCTATATATATTATAATATGTATTTTTAAAGAAGGAAAGTTGTATATGTTTAATTATATGGCACTTTATTACTAAATAAATATATAAAGAAAGACAGCTACATCACACAAGCTTTTTAGTCTTTGTTAGAATAAAATGTTTTTTAATGAAATTACAATGGTATATATATACAATTATTTTCAAAATATTCATGTGATATAATATATATAGATGTAGTAATTATATATGGTGAGTTATAGCAAATTCATTACAATGATATTCACCATCCATTTATGTTTTAACCGTATCAGTCAGCAATTAATACTATCAAATAAAGTATATTATCTTTTGTCAGATAGTATTAATAATTAAATTGAAAACATTATATATTATTATTGATAGAATATCACCTTTAAACGTATAGTAGAAACTCTTTTAGTATTAATTTAAAATATTATACCATTTTTTTGATTAACGTTTGTTAAATGGGATACAATTCTATTATGGGTTTAATTATACAAACATGATAATGGGATAGATCATTTGTTGAAATAGTATCAAACAAAATCATTCACTATACACCTTTTTATTATTTGAGTTAAGATTTAAATTTTAATGTGTTTCAAATCAATAATAGCTTTAATAAAGTCAATAATTTATATGTGTATTTATGTTTTAAATTATTTAAAGGAGATATATGGAATAAATTTCATGTAATTAAAGTTTTCTAGATATAAAGTAGTTATGTGTGCAAACTAGTAACATTTTAATCAGGTTATTTAAAAATATTAACTTTTTAATGGATTGTTTAGTGTGACAGTTAAATAAGTACCTTTTTTCTATAATATATTACAACAGTTGATAAATATAAAAATTTTAATATTAGCCATTTATATAAATAATAAATTTTTTAGTTTATAATTAATAAATATGTTAATATTATAAAAAATAAAGATATATCAGTAAGAAGCTAATTATTAAACTAAAAAAACCAACTGACAACGCGGGAAATATCTTTAATATTAATAATGCATGCAGTGAAATCACAATTAACTTAAAAAAAATACTTTACGCCATTTAATTAAAATTATATGTAGCCTTTTTTTTTAATTTACTATACAAAGTGTTTATGAAATATTATTATTTAATCTATGACTTCATTATTAGTTTTTCAGTCATTTATGATTCATTATTATATTGATGTAAATAATGAAGCTAAATTACTACATAGTACAAATTAATGTAAATATATACAATAACTCGATTGACAATCTTAATAAACTCAGTAATAGAAAGTATTTAAAAAAAAGACTATTATTCAACGATTACTTCATGTTTTTAACAAAACTAATATTTTAGTATTACTGAAAATAATTAAAAAAGATTTTTTTATACCTTAAATAGGATCTAAATTACAAAAAAATTGTTAACCTAATCCTTTGAAGGAATTAACCAACGTATAATATTGTATCCTTTTTTTTCGATTACTATTATATTCAAATAAATCACAAAATCCATAATTTATTTAAATATATTTAATGATTAATATGTTTTTTAGTTTTTTTAATTTTTATCAAATTAAAAATAAACCTCAATCAACTCGAAAAATTGTAATATTTCTGTAAATCACGTCACCTATTCAAGATGAGTGAATAAAGTGCAGTGATCTTTATTAAAATTAGTATAATAATAATATATGTGCACTGGATAAGAATAAAATAACATTAATTCATTTTTTAATTACTCTTTAACATATTAAACTAACTAGAGTTAGAAATAGTAATAAAAATTTAAGAAATATCTATAAATAGGTAAGAGACTATATATACCTAAAATTTATGTAATTAATTAAATTAATAAGTAAAAGCTTAAAAATTTTTTTTTTAATTAATTTGAAAATGTTTTATGAAAAAAATATGTTGATAGTTTGAATATGTAAGCAATAATAACGACATGGTATAATTTACTGGAAAATACTACAGTTTGTACTTTGAGGAATATAACACTAAGAAAATATCAGTTTTAAAAATTTTATTAACATATATAATTGATACTTTTATTTATATAAATTGTTTATAGCTATCATATAAGGTTCAATTAAAGTTCTTTAACAGTTACTTTAAATGATTTAAATTAAATTTTCTATACCATTATAGAATACTACAATCTTTATATAAATCAAATATTTCTGTTTAAATTTTTATATACATATAATTATTGTAACTGGTGATATATAATTTTTTCCCCTCAAAAAAATGTTTTTTATTGGTGAATTGTTTATTTATAACACACCTATTACATAAATATATATTTCAATGTTAAAATGATCTTCATTTAATAATTTTAATTGTATTTTTATAAAATTTGCAATAAATAGAATATTATGTTTACTATTTTTGTAGAATCTTTACGAATGAACTACAATTCAGCATAACAAACAATATTATTTTGCAATTGATTATAGTGATTTTTTATAAAAGATATAAGAAGATTAAATCAAGAATTACCTTTATATTTTCAATTCAACCATATTAACTTTTTTTTTTAATTTATTAAAACTGTCTAGTAAAATATAACAAGTAGCTCAACGAATGTTATTGAAGTACATACCGTTATCGTTCGAGTATTACTTATAAATATTCAAAGAAACTAACTAACACAAATTTTAGCATTGATATGCGACTAATATTTACTATATTTTTTAATCCACATATTTAAATAAAAATAATTAAAATTACTCAGCTACAATATTCATTCAGATTTTTATCATAGAATATTATATAAAGTATAATTCTATTTTTTAACATATAAATATAGCTACTTTAATCTATATATTTAATAAAATAAATCAATTTTAAATTTATATTAGCTTGTTACGATAATCATACCCTTAAAAAAACATGACTATTATTTGGATAAAATAAAATTATTATTACTATATGGTATAATATCAACATATCAGTTACTACTTTTCTAAACATAATTGTTTGAAATAGTGTACTATTTTTTAAAAAATACCTAAAAAGATTGATTCTTATGACGACTTATACTCTCATTTACATGGATATCAGCTACTAAATATATTGTTATATTTTTTATCTATCTTTTTACTCCATTAAATATAAAACATAGCTATATTATATGTTTTACTGAAATGAGAGTTTAGCTAACATTATATTAGATACCAGAACAAACACGCGCCATAATGTGTAAATAATAGCGCGCGCATAGTATATCAAGATTTGGCATGTGACTGTGGATACTCGGTTTGTTTCTAGTGCAGTCCTTCATAATATCAGAAATTTATATCTAATTATTTTATTTAAAAAAAAAGAGATAACACATCAAACTAAATTTAAAAATAGACTTGAAAATATGACAAGATTAAGCTATGTGTAATGATGATGTTGTAGAGGTTTAAACGTATAATGTATATCGTAAACTAATGAGTAAATTTTAAAACAAGGTTTCTATTTAGTTACCTTGAAGTAAAAATGTATTAGTTATTAGCATGAATTAACGTTTAGTGTTACTATATATTGAATAGACTATATATCGATTGTGTGGAAATTTTGAAGGAAATATTAATAGGCAAAACTTTAAGATAGCCTATACAAGTAGTTGATATTATAGTTACTCAAGAATAGCTCACTTTAAGGTTATCCATGCTAATATGTTAGAGCAATTGATTATTTATGATTATAAGTAACTAATATTTAATAGTATTTAAATTATGAGCTAAAAAATACGAGATAGAAATTTATCATTTTAAAATATTTACTTAAAATATAAAGCTAATTTAAATTTGACTTTAAGTGTAATGTGTTAATGTATATTAAAATAAAAAAGATAGTTTTTATTAAAGATAGAGTGTTTTTTTAGGAATCCATGGAAACAATATACCTAAAACATTTACAATTTTAGATAATCTAAGCTAATACAAATGAATAAACTATTTCACTTCTACGAAAGAATTAGAGAAAGATCTACAGTCTTAATATATTAGAATAGTGGATATAACGAAGTTTTTGGTAATTATCAGTAAGAAAAAAATAATTATTGTTGTGTTAATTTAAAAATAAATTTAATAAATAGCTTTAACTTTTATAGCTAATGTGATGGACTAGTTGTCAATGCAAGATGAATTTGATTCTTACCAATATCAAAGACTATGTAATATTTTCTCATAAAAGGTACTCCCAATATCTATGTTGATATATTGTAAATATCATTATCAATTGGAATGATAGGAACAAAATTGATTATTTTCTAAAGAATTAGTTTAAATATTATATCTTCCATGGCTAAGCTGTAATCATAGCAATTTATAGTAAAAGTTAGAACACTTTTATAGAATTTTTTACTATTTTGTCCTATTAAGGGAATAAAGTAGCTTTATTCTGGGCTAATATCCATAAATTGTTGAATTTTTTCCAAGTTTTCTATAGGAGCACCAAATACAGGATAATCTATTTTGAAAATTCCTCTGCAACTATTCTCACACAATGTTATACCTTCATATTTGATTCTTTATATAGTGTGAGTTATAATTTATCTCTTTTTTTTTGATAACTAAATTAAGTATACCTTTCAATTAAAATTCCCCATTTGTTCTCACTTACAATGTTGATAGATTTTAAAGGTGGAATGAAATATCGTCATAACCACCAAAAATTATTTCTCCTGAATAACCACTGCTATCTACATACCTTTATATACTTATTTTATAAAATGTAATATTATATGAGACCAATAATTTTTTAAATATAAAGAAAAAATTTCTGAAACAATCATGGATTTGCAATATACATACTTTTTGATTTACGGCTTAAACCTAAAGTGCCATCAGCATTCAAAGGAAATAATACACTTTTAGGATCTAATGCCAAACCAATAGTTTGGTTTTTGATAATGAAACCACCAAACTATATAAATTCATATGATATTGAATAATATTTTTAGTTGATAAAATAACCTTGATAACCTCGAGTGCTAGGTTCAATGTAACATAACCTGTTTCATAACCCAAATGAAATATACCACTTAAATATTTATAAGTTTGGGATTTATATGAATCATATTTTCTACTCTTAAATCGGCAAAAATAGTTAGTGATACATTTTTCCGAGTAAACCCATAAATCAGATGAGTCAGTATCGATAGCTAAATTAAAACTTCTACTTGGTGTTCCAATAGTCACTACTGCCATATATTGATTCTATAAATAAGAAAATAAAGTTTATATAAAATAATAATCATTATACTAAAATAGATGTGAGAGGTATCCGGGACATAATATTCTTTTTATCTTTAGTAAAATTTGAGACATGACTTGCACCATTATCATTCAAATTATTTCTAGTCAATTTTTCAATAAAATTTAATAATTAATCACTATTATTAATACTTTTAATATTCATTATCAATTTTTAAATTACAATTTAAATATTTTAAATAATTCATAAACATTAGTATAGCAACAATCATTGCTATTTATTAAAATAATGTATTCTAGAAAATGATTATCAAATTTCTTTAAAGGTAAGCTTTTTCTATTGTTTTAATTACAAATTATAGAAAAATTAGTATTGCATTTAATAATTTTTTCTAATAGATCAACATATAGACATTTTTATATTATGATTATATTTACTAGAATAATATGATCAAAAAACCCAATATATTAGATATTGTCACATATTTTTATTGTAATGCTAGTATAAAAACACATAATTATAAATTTAAAATATTATTTTAATTTTCCACTAACTCATGAGCACCATTATTGCTTTAAATTAATTATTGAAATGTTTCTTCATATATGTGTATATGAGCCGAAAATCTGCGATACAATTTTCTAATATTGTTTAATTTGTTAATTTCATGATAATTTTTATATCTTACATAAAAATATCATTTAATCTTATTTTTTTAGGAATTATCGTATGACTATGATATTATTATCTATACTAATAACTTCAAAATCCACCACTAAATACCTCTATTAGTAATAATCATATTATTATTATAAATGTTTAAGGTTATTCACTTTTGTATGTTAAATATTAATATTTACCATAAAATTTTGGATATAAAAGATGGAATATTTTTTATATTTTGATATAAATTTTATATTTATTTATGGATAATAATGCTCTCCAAAAATACCCTCCAATATTATTATTTCAATGACAATAAGTTTAAAATTGCCTTATTTTTTTATAAAAAGAAATATTTTATTAAAATAAGTGTAAATAAAAATGTTAACATAAATACTTTAATATTTTCAAAGTTGATAAGCTAATAATGTAGAAAAGTATGACAAAATATGAAAAGATAATCAAGAAAACTATGAGTATAATTTAGTTGTAATGTGAAAAATAAAAAAAGATACTTTAATTTCTTTAGATTGTAAAAAACATAATAATCATTTTTATTTTATTATACTACACATCCAATTTTGTATTAATTCATTCTAATAAATGGTGTAACTATAATAATACAGTGAATTATCTACTACATCTTCTATATTTTATCAAAAATGACCTAAAATATCTAAAGATTCAATAGCAGGCTTGTATATCAACTGTATTAAATATCATAGATATGTTTTTTAGATGTGTTATAATAAAATAGGGTTGTATCAACACTTGTAAATGATCTATACGATTTAATGTTGCTAAAAAAATTCTTTATATAAGCTTGATACTATAATTAACATATTTTTTAACTACAGTCAAATTATTCTTGAAGAATTCATGTAAAACACTGGCACATGGTAGTGAATATTTTGAAAGTATCTGTGACTATGGTAATGCTATCATTATTGTGTAATTTAAATGTAAAAATAGAGTTATATTTATAACAAAATAAAGTCAATTTTAAATATTGATTTTTAATTAAGATGATAATTAATTATCTGGTATATTAGATACATAAATATAAGTTATATATATGGAAAAGTGTCTAGATTAACCAATAATTGTTGATCTTATGGATTATAATTGGATCCTTCTAAATAATGTTTAAAGTTACAAAAAATTTTCCTAAATAAAAATACCTAAAACTACATATAATTTGAAACTATGAAAGATGATTAAATTCAAAAAAAATACAGGTAATCAAAATTTAACTAGATTATAAGATTATCTTCTTATTATTTGGTTTTTAGTAAGGTTATCAAGGGTGAAACTGTATTATTAGTTCATACCCATAGCTTAAAAACTATTTTAAGGCACATTTATGTACAATGTTTTATTAAAAATCATTTCAATGATAGTATTTTTATGTATAATGTTAAAAATAACATATGAAAACATAAAATTAGAATGAGGTATGGATTATTATAATAGATATGGCAATTAGTGTTAAAATGAAACTATATTTTAAAAAAAAACAATAATTTGTATAGATTATAAATAATATTTTTTTACAGTATAAAACAACATTTAAATAAAAAGATAAGATCAATATAATAAATGAAATAAAAAAATAGCATAAACAAAACCTTCAGGGTTGTACAAGTGTATTAATACAAGTTAGTAGAATATAAAAAAATATAGCATTAAGTGATAATTATTATTTTTTAAATAGAAAATTGAATACATAAAAAATTAAAATGTTATCTGCAATCATTAGATATGATATCTTTTGAAAAATTGACAATGAAATAATCGCTCAAAGGCTACTAAGAGTTTTAAAAGAGCTTAAATAATTTATGTAGATTAAGAGTTATTATTGGAAACCGGATTATAATGTAAATTTTTTCATTTAAAAACAAATATAATGATCGTTATAATTCATATTACATATATTAAATTTATTTATCATATTATAAAGTAATTTTTAGTAGCAAGAGATTAGTTTGGATGTAAATTTTAGAAATTTGTTGATAGTTTATTGGTTGTGATAATACAATAAAATTCTCTTTGAAATTTTAATAATGTAGCTAAATAGTAAATATGGTATAGATAGTTTTTATTATGATGTGCTAATGTAAATTCGGATTTAATACCGATATTACCATGATGGGATTAGTATTGGACCCGTTGTTTGTAAATATTAATTGCATCCAGTTTCAGAACGTGCAGATCAGATAGTATTTAAAGAATTGTCAATCTAAATTGTTCATTATCTTGAATTATTGGAATAGACAATTGTCATCACAAAAGGTTCTTATTAAAATCTAAAATATGAATAATCATGATAATGCTGAGACTAATATTGAAAACATATGTACAAAACATTCTTCTAAAGGTAATAAAATTGGATGCAAACATTTTCAAAGTGTAGACTGTGTAGAGATAAGTATTGAAAGATCGTCACCAGATAAACCTAGTACTTCTAAAATATCTCAGACAATTGATGAAGGTGATGAACATAAAATTTTATCTGTTGATAGCAATGATATATCTGTAGTCAATTATAACGATTCTATACTATCATCTATTTGCAAAAGTTCTAGCTATACAGAAACTAACTGGGAATCTTTTGATAGTTTGATGTGCAGTAGTAGTGAACAGAAATCAAGATCAACTACTGCTGATCAAAAAATTCATCAAATATTACCATTTAAACTACCAGTATCTATATTAACAGTAGAAATTATACAATCAAAATGTCTATCTGATTCTACACAAGCATCTTCGCATTCAAAGACTTCATCTACATCCAGTTTAAAATCACGTGATCATATATTAACAGTTGTAGTACAAAATGAAACTCGTATCAAAATGGTATCGTCTAATAGTGGTTTTATTGAATGGAAAGAAAAAATTTTAAAAATTGTTCAAGCAAATTCCCATATTAACTATATATATGTGAGTATTATGGATAGATTGCGTAAGAATTCATGTTCTGATCATTCAATAACAGAAACAACAAAAAAGGATGGCTATCCTCATGCTGAATGCGTAAAAATTAAACATAATATATTTTTTATATACTTTTTTAGTTGAAATTAAATGTATTACAAGAAATAAAAAATGGTACACTATTTCCAAAATATTATAGGCTTGGTAATAGTGATAAAGAAGTGGAAATTGATATACACATTGATAAAATACAACCAGCTATCTGTAAATGGATAAATTATAGTGAAATGGTATTTTGTTTTTATATTAAATGTGTTAATATCAACAAACCAAAATATTTTAAAAGAAGATATTATGTCCGAGTTGAATTTAAAGCTGACAAGCATCGTAAAAGGAGTGTACCTACCTATCAAACTACAAATCCACAACCCTGTATCAATTCAAAAATTGTTTATAATCGTTGGATTTTTTTAAAACAAATTCCTGAAAATGTTTCTCTTATTATTTTGTCATTAATTGATGAAAAAACCAATAAAATTAAAGGTTATAAACTTCTTATGCCAATTGATCGATCATTAAAGGTTAATACAAGTGATCAGTCTGTGTCATCCATTGATATGGATATGAATTGTTTATATACCATGAAACCACCATCAATTACCAATACCATTGATGAATATCACAACAGCTCAGATAAATCTATTAATGATGATGATCAACTATTTCATTGCGCGCCATCAGTAGAACCACCACTTAAAGATATTTCTGGAAGATTATCTCTACGAAATCATATTATTGGTAATATTAACTTTTATTATGGTCCATTCTACAGCAAGATGCCCACTTTAATTGACAAATTTAAAAAAATGATATGCTAATATTTTTTAATATCTAATTGTGCATTTTTCCTATTGGATTATTAATAATTATATTGCAAAATAAAGGATGTATATAATGCAAAGGTATTTTCTGATTTAATAGATAATTTATATAATCACTTTTCTGTCATAATAATATGGTTGTGTCTACATTATCTATTAGTAGTCTATATATATATGAATATAAGTTTATTGTATATTAAGGTTTTTAATATTGTTTATCATGCAAAAGCAACTAAAACTGACTTTTGACGTGCTTTCTTTATGATATAACTAGAAAAAAAAATTAAATATATATACTCTAAATAATTACATAATTTTTCTATGAACATTATTGGCCTTAGTGTATTTTTTTTGTAGAACTACTGTCAAACAGATAGTTTAGGTAACTTTATGGTACTTTTAGCTCTATAAAGTAACTAATTTTTGTTTAAAAAGTAAAAAATAGTTATTCTATAGGTTTATAAAGTGTACATATTACTATCTTTAGACATACTATTTATTAATCTCAGTCTATTTTATTGGGTTGTCTTCTATGTAATTAAAAAACTGAATTGAAATGACCATCATATCAATTTTAAAACACTATATAAATAAATAATTAAATGAATTGTAATTTTATATATTTTTTTAATTATATGTGACTAAAGCTTTTAAAAAATAATATTAGATATATTAATTTTTGTTATTAACAATCCTGTGTTTTGATTTTTTTTGTTGACAAACTTTAATATAAATAAAATATTACCATATTATTTAAACATTATTTTCATATAATTTTTAATAATGATTTTTAGGTTATTATGCGATTTAAATGTGTTTTATTGTTTATTTTTCTATAGAAGCAATAAATATCAAGTTAAAACCTAATAGTTATATCATGCTCTATAAATTTTTCAATCATTCAATAAAATTTTTAAATATATATTACATTATATATGTTTTTAATAGAAAAATAAATGAATAGTTCTTATTTTTTACATTCTATCGTTTTTAAAGAGCTATTAACATTAGATAACGAATCAATTATCAATCTTACGTTATAAATTTGAATATATTGGTAATTTTTAAATATATTCATGCTTAAATGAATAGAATAATTGTAATTTTGAGGCTTAATTAGCTACTAAACTTAGTAATTAGTAAAGAATATAGTTTTATATTAAAATATCTGCTAGGAGTATTTTCTTAATTAAAAAAGAAAATGATATTTAAATTTTTTTTTAAAAAATTTAACTTAATTATGATCAATGGTATTGTAGGAAATTGTTTTTTATGACTTTACTACTTACATAAGTTATTTATACATATTTTTGTATATATCAAATCATGAATATTATCTAGAGAAGAATAGATAGTTAGTAACAGTTTTCCCATATAAATCTCCATTTCTACGGCTAATAGTATCTATAATAATTATTCTTTCATATTGTTTATTTCTAAGGAATACTTTGGTAATTAAAAAGGGTAAAACTGGGCTAATATCCTCAATTATTCCATTTTGACTAATACACATGCTAGTTATATACCTTTTAGCAAATTTTATTAATAGAAATAAAATAATTACTTTAAAATAAATATTAATTTTTAATAAAATAAATCATTCCGCTATTTATCTTCAAACTAATCACTACTATCCTTCACTATTTATTTTAAGATGGTTTATTAACAACTTTATAATAAAATTGTACTATAAAAATTGATATGTAATTTTTGGATGTTTATCAGCTAAATATTAATAAAAAAATAAATTAGTCTAATATATACAAGGTCAAATTCACAATAGCAGTACCCGCCATGTAGCGAAAATTAACGAATAATTACATATATTTACAAAGCGTTGATGATCTATCTTTGTCTAGTTTCTATTTTATTAATAGTATTGATTTGAATTTTAGTGCAATTTATCTATATTAGACACATATTAATGGCCAATTAACTAACAGTAATATTTTGTATGATTACATCAATTATTTTAAATAATATTATTAATAGTGGAAAAATCACAATTCAGCCAATCATGATTATCAGATAGAGTGAATTTTTTAAAGAAAAAAATAAAAAATTATCATGCTAATGCTTAATAAAAATAATGGTATATAATTATAACAGCCATATATAATATGAATGTAATAAAATATATTTTAAATTCAAATAAATTTATTTATTTACTTTAAGATATGGTATTTACATTAATTGATGTGTGAATATTAGACAGCTTAACATATTAAACTTAACTATAAAGATATTCAATTAAATTTTATATATATATTTAATATAAATTGTATAAAATTAGCTGAAAAATTAAGTAATAAAAAGTGATACTATTATTTATTCTTTATTGTGAAATTTGATAGATAATACGATTACTTTTAATTAGTGTAATATCTTATCAAAAAAATGAGCAATTACGAATAAGATATATTATTAATATTGTATGAAATTTATGCGACACCCTAATAATTTTGTATGTAAATTTTTGTTGTAGATAAGTGGTAAACGTTAAAGATCGCTATCATTTTCACATTGAATAATATGAATATATGGATCATAGTAAAAAAAATGAAAAAGTTGATAATTCAAAACAAAGTGTTGACTATTGGATTGTTAGCTGTATTTGCAATCCTATCCTTTTTATCCTATTATTATCAAATGTATGTGGTGTGTTTTTTGTTAGGAATTATTGGAGGGATATGTATATGTTTTTTGTTTGGAAACAAAATTCTTCAACAATTTACAATATATAAAGCAAAGAAAAGATCAAAAAAATATATATATGATACTATAACTGATCCAAAATTGAATGACAAGGATATGCTTGATTTGGTGATGAAGTATGCACCACAGTGGGTTTTTTCTCGTGATGTGAGTAACTGTCAATGGATAAATGATTTATTGAGTGTATGCTGGCCAACTATTAAAATATTTTTAAAAAAGAAAATTCATGAAAAATTTTCTCAAAAAATTGATAGTTATATGACAAAAAAACTTGGAAAAACAAGAATAATAAAAATTTTTTTGGGTGATAGACCTCCACTGATTGATGGAATCAGAGTTGTAGGTAGTAAAGTACCTTGTGAAATTTTTACTCTAGAAATTCATGTTATTTATTATGGAAATGCATTTTTTGAATTGGAATTTAACAAATTACCTATGGGTATAAAAGAAATATATATAAGGTATATAATATCTATATGTTAGCACTTAAACTAGAGTAGAATTTTATCTTTAAATATTATTATAGATATTTCTGAACTGAATTTATGTTAAAATATTTTAATTAATATTAAGAGCAACCATACGTTTAAACATTTCACTTAATCAAAAAAGTTCTCACCTAATAGATAACATTGATATGTGCCTAACTAATGAACCAACAATCAACTATAATTTAACAGGGATTCTAAATATTATTGAATTCCCAGTATTACAAAGTAAATTTAACAAGCTTGTATCTAATATTCTATCAAAATACATTATATTTCCTAAAAAAATCAATATTCCATTACCAAAACGTTTACATTCGGAAAATACGTTTACAAATGAATCACTACGCATCTTAAAGGTATTTTTTAAACAACATCCTGATATTTCAAGAAAACTCAGTGGAACTCTTGAATTTAATAAAAATACTTACAATATAACTTTTGAAGATGAATCATCAAATAAAAATTCTATTTCTAAAGAAATCCTTCTTCTAATAAAAACATCTTGTGATCCAACTGCTAAAATTGAGATTTATGAAAATGAATCATATAAAATAGATCGAAGACTAGTTCAAACTATGGTATGTTTTAAAAATATATATAAAAATAAAACCAAATCAATAATCTTGAATACTGCAGAATATCATGATAAGAAATATTCACTTTTCGATACTAATATCAAATGTTATTTGCAATGGTTGACAATTAGTGACAAACAAATTCAACAAATTAGTGACAATACCATATTGGAACCTTTTTCAGTTATATCATTAAAATTTTATACTGTTCGTGGTGTATGCATAGGTGATATTAATACACAATCACCTATTGTCACACTAACAGTCCAATATATGGATAGTATTCAAGAAATAGATGATATTTCATGGAAAGATAATATAATGGAAATATTTTATGGTGTAGAATTTTTAATAGATCGTAAAAACATAACAAATAACTCTATTAATATCACACTTATTGATAAATCGATCAATTGCATGATTGGTATGACTGAACTTACTTTATATGATGATTATGGTCAATTTTTCTATAATAATTCAAACAATACCCTAACTCTTTACAATGGCTTACCAATTAATTCTCAAATAAACTTTGATATTCATCATTATTTTATATATTCTAAAAAGCAAATTATACCACAAGTTTTAAATAGTCACAATAACCATGATAATTGTTCAAGTGATATTGAAAATTCAGCCATTAAAAGTTCAACCACATCTCTTTCCAACTTTGTTCCCTGTTACATACTTAGTGTAGCTATTCTTGAAGCTAAGAATCTTAAAGCATTGGATCTATCATTCAAGGAATCTACTAGTGATCCTTTTGTTGTTGCTAAAATTGCAGATTTTACTTTTAAAACTTCCACTGTAAAACAAAATACATTCCCTAAATGGAATGAACATTTTTCCATCATACTAACTCAAAATTCATTATCCCAAAAGCTAATTTGTAATGTTTACGATTATGATCATTATACCCAAAATGACATGATTGGATCGGTAATCTCTCATAGAAGTTGTAAATAAGCATCGATTTTTTATTAATGAAATGAATTAATTGCGCTTGCTAATAATAATAAAATTAAGATGAATTTCAGTCATTATGGTTATTTTTTTGAAAATTAATATAAAATATTTACTTTTTTTGATTTATTTTGTTACTATAGATAATGAGTTGTGCATTTATACGACTAATACATCCCTATTATATAATTTTTTCCACTGATTACATATAATCTACATAGTTAGTATGAAATGTTACAAATAATGTTTTTAGTCAATTATTTTATTTACCTAACTGAACTACAAAAACGAATACTACACTAGGCTTTTAAAATGAAACATTTTATAATTTAAATAAAAAAAGTTGCATATTAAGTAAAATGATGGGCGGTTATTTCGTAAAATATATCTATAAGTTCAATAATAGCTGGTTTATTTGTTGAATAAATATATTTTGAATGACAACACTAATTAGAATGTTAAAAAAACAAAGATTTTTGACACACTAAAGTGTCATTAGTAAGGTTTCATTCAATATTGTAACTTAGTAATGGCGTAAAAATTTAAAAATTCCTTTCAACATAAACATTCACTATTTTTCTAATATTTCTTTTCTATGACTTCACTAAAATCATTAGAAATATGTGAGTTTGAAATTTTAATAATTATATAACATAATAATGAGTATATTTAAACTTTTTATTCCAAATAATTATAAAAGTGCACCTCATTATATTTTAATTTATAATGTTTGTTTGCTCTAACACTCATCATATAGATTTCACTTAGTATAACTGATGACGATCCAAAATGGAAGAATTCTTCTTCAAAATGGTATGCTCTTTCTGAAAAAGGTGGAGAAATTAAAATGAAGGTTGAAACTATTTCTTTAACCTTAATCAATTCATGGAAAGTACACAATAAGTTTGTTTTGTGTGTCTACATCCAAGATATTCATCTTTTAACCAAAGCTAGCTTTAAAAACTTATATACCTTGAAAATAAACAAAATTTCACACCTTAAATGGATTAATAACACACAATGTGATAGAAGTGAGACAACATTTCGTCCGTGTAGTGATAAATTCATCAATTATAAGGAATGGCTTCATCTTTGGATCACTGCTGATATTACAGCAGAACTTCAGTTTTCACTTGTTTCGCAGAATAAAAATAAACTTAAAGGAAAATTTGTTGTTGATCTTAATGATATTTCAGTTTCAGATCATGATTTTCTTACAGATAGCGTAAGCAAAAATAGTCGATCTAGCCTCAATTTGCTTGAGTATGACAAATCGAATTTCTCTCAACAGCATTCTACTAACTCTAAAAAATCACGCCGACATAAAGAATCCAATAGAAGTGATGTGTCACAAAATTTTTCCTTAAAGTCTACCATTATTAGAAGCTCATCTGTTAGATTCAATCATAATGAGACAGATCCTGATGGTGTTTACAAAGTGCTTAAAATGGATCATAAACCTATTGCTAGTGTGTCATATAAAATCGCTTTTTGTATAAAATCATAACATGCATGTTGAGACTACTTATAAAATATTGTTAGCCTATAATACTTATCTTTATCCTTTTTTCAAGTATAAAATTTTATTATGCACCATTCATTACCAGTCAATCCACAAATTAATTTAAACTTACTTTTTTAAATGGGTTCATTTTTTAAAATTAATACTTCACATTATATAGTATTATTATCTTTTTCTGTTAATATTAAATTTTCTTCCTCTCAGCTACATCCTCCAATTCAATCCATGACAACGATTATCCACGAAGGACTCCGAAGTAGGTGGATTATATTTAAATAATGTTTTTTGCATTTATTTTTTTTATATTTTATGTGATAAATAAAGTTCGTGCTTTTAAATTTTAACGAATAAATAGAATGTAAGTTGTGGAATTATTCGTTCAAAGATTATTAACCTTTAAAAAAGTACACACAATCTCATACTACTATTCTAATGGAATGTTATTTGTAATCCTATGGGCATTACATGTTGAATAAAATTTATAAAAATATTTACAGTAAATCTAAAAAAAAATACTACTATATGATGAAATAAGATACTTTATATTGCCCGAATGTGACAGTTTGTTACAATAACTACAGATAGCAATTTTAGAATATTTTTTATTTTGAAAAATATTAAATTTATTCAGTTAACCAATTATTATAATATTTCTATATGTATATTTAATTTAATAAGCCTATCTATATAAATACTATACGATTATATATTGTTTAATACTGTACCCAATAAATCACAATATTGTGCACAAAAAAATGGTATATTTTAACATTATTGTGCAAGTAAAAGTTAAACTATTAAATAAACAAGATTATGACCATATTGTAGCAAGCCAAACAAATATAACAATTAAATATTGCTTTTATATATGTTGAAATATTATTTACTGTAGAAAAAAGGTTTACTAGTAATATTATTTAAAATGATTATAAAATATATATAAAATAATAATAAATATAAATTAATTGTAAAAATATTAGAAATAGTAGACATAAATGTTTAGGTAAGTATTACTAATATCATTTTCAGATCAAAATTTTTAGCATGAAAGATAACCATTTGATAGTTTCTCTATATATTTTAAAGGTTAAAAATGTAATAAAATCATAAAAGATCTTACTATAAAAAAATATATATAAATGTATACAAGAATCCTGCTATAACTAACGAATAGATATCATCATTATTCATCAATAATTTGTGGCAAACACTTGAAAGAAAATATGGTCAATAGATAATATAAGAATGATATATATGTTTACTAAAAACTCAACAAAGCTATTTTGGTTATTTTTAGTAGTAAGAATGTGTTGAATTGAAATAACATTGCTAGAAGTAGCAATTCTAACACTAAATTTATCCGATTTCTTCATTGCATTTAATGCCATTTTGATAAATCTAGTCTTATATCTAAAAAATACATTTGAATAATGAAAACTTATATATAAGCCGAACAATTACGAAATAATTAAAGGGAAAACGATCTCAGACAATATCATAAGCTCAGATTCAAAATAGATATCAATCTTAATATTATGTGTTTAAAGATAACCATATAAACATGAAAAGAAATTTATACATGAGATTCTCCATTAGTTCCAATTGTAGAGACTCTAAAATAGTTAAAAGTTGGGTCCATTTTAAATGTAATCAGCTCTGATGATGAATCAATATCATTCAAAATATCCCTCGTAGTTTCACTCTATTTCATTATAATTATTTTATATTTATTATAAAAACCCAAAAAATATTTAAATATGTTTTTTTATAATAATACTTTCAATATAAGCTTGTTTAATTTTTCTGAGTGATTGAATTCAAGTGGTACCATTTCACTTGGTTTTCTAACAACAATTTCAAAACGACATGATATCTCACAATTCTCACTTAATCTAAATATAAATTTAGCTATCAACATTGTATATATAAATAAAACACCACATACTCAATAACAAATAAGTGTTTAGTAGCATCAAATAATAAAATTGTTGATATATTAACCATTGTACTTTTCATATTCATACAAATTGTAATACATTCCTTAAAATTATCCACATAAACTAACACTGTACATATATGGCATCAAATTTCATACTATCATTGCATTTACTGAAGCATCGAAATAGACCACCTCTCCGATAAATTCATAAGAATCAAAGTTTTCAGAACAAAAGAATGAATTAACTTGAAAACTTTTGGCTATTTGTGATGTAAATTTTATACCATGTTCATTTATAGATAGTGTAATGTCCTTTAATTTAGATTAAATATGATAAAATTGTTATTTTAATTTTTAAAATGATTAATAACACTAACATTTGTAACTTTAATTATCTTTAACATATCACAAAGACATTTACTATCTGATATAGTAGCCTTTAACATTTGGGCAACTCTCTACCTACACTATAGCGGTAATTGTATGGCTATCTTTTAATACGCATATTTAACTATAGTTTTTATGAAAAAATATTATGATAATATATAAATTTTTCTTATTAGTAATCGGAGATTTTATGATTTATTATCTATAAATAGAAATAGATAAATATTATTATTTTATATGAGAAATATAGTTTCCATATTTTCCGTGCATGTTCGTAAAAAGTTAAAAATTTTTATTATAAGACTTTAAAGGCTTTTAGTATCTATTTTTTAATTTTTTAAAAATTTTTAATAAAATTTTAAATATATCAGTTTATTTTCTTTATTAAGTTTTTAATATATCTGAAGAACTTGGGATCATTCGCCGATCTTCGTTGACCTTGTATACTGATAATAATTTAATGGGTTTGTTCACATTTTATTTTAATCGATTCATACATTATTATAAATTATTTTTGTTAAACAAAACTACTTTTTTAAGAAATTGTGTTACTTTATACAACTATATGTTATATTTTACATGTATCATGTAACAAGTTTTTGAGTTACCACCAAGGTAACCTATATAAACGTCTACATATTATGTTTACTTGTTTGATATGAATTTTTATACTTAATCATGCATTTTTTTGATTCACTATTGCTACTATCATTAAATTTTGTGATCATAAATTTGATGTTCTCATTTATGAAACAGTGATTTTAACTTTTAATTGGAGGATACCATATTACTTGTGATAAAGAGGATTATGGTTAGTTTACTATACTCTTATGGTACATCTCTTCATGCATCAATCAAGATTCATATGGTGATATAAGTGAATGAAATAGTCATAGAAAACTTAAATAATTAAAAAAAATCAGTTTTAGCTAAATGTATAGGAGTTTGCTAATAAATATGATACAAGGTAATAATGAGCTTTTGAATATTTAATTAAGAGCATCAATTTTCAGTAGTCATGTAACCTTTTATCCAGTAAAAATATTACATTTTTGTCTAATATATAAGATACTGCAATCCTATTATCATCAAGAGAATGCTAGCACTAATTATAGTAATTTTTGTGTTTGTAGTGTGTAATAGGTAAATTTTTAGCTACACCTTAAATAAACTTAACTACATCTATAGATGCATATGCTATATTTGAAATTCTCTTTTGTTATATTGTTAAATTTTAATAAAAATATTATAAAATATAGACCATTAATATCCATGAACTACTATTAAATAAATAAGTGGGTGTGTACCTACTATAGTTAATGAATAAATTGTACAGTTAATTTTTACTTAATAAAGTTGTTGAAAAAAGATATACACTATTAATTGATTAGATAATATAATTTAAACTAAGAAAAACTGTTATTTTATTTAAAATATTCTTTTTTTTATATTTTAAGAAAATATAGATAAAAATATCGACTTAACGAATCATTGATTATCAACGGAAACAACCGACAATTAATATACAAAGTGATTGTGATCGGTTTTAAAGAATAATATGCCAAGTCGTAATATATTTCTTAAAGTGTACAAACAGCGTGAAAGGAAACAACTTGAAATAATATTAACAAATATGATGGATTGTATGCGTTGCTGGAATGAGACAAATGTAAGAGCTGTAAAAATTATTGGAAGAATGGAACAACTATTCATATCTAGAATCGGACTATCACCTAGTTTATGTAAGACATATGAGTGTGATCTTAGAGATTGTTTCAATAAATTGAAAGTGTTATTGGATGAATTTGTAGTTCTGCAAAATAAGTTATATGCTTTATTTATTGTAGATCAATATGACAATTGTTTAATGGATGAGATGGATGGTAAATCAGGGGAATTAACTTGCATATCATTGATTGATGACCTTACAAATATTACTAGAATGGTTGAATTGGTTGTAAGAACACTTTTTGAAAGATCAAAATGCCAATATGATACATTGCATGCTATTGTTCAGTTCATATGTGAATTTAGTAATTCATCTAGCAAAAAGTTGGGCGATATTTCCCAATTGAATGGTTTGAAAAATTGGGTTGATAGATGGCTTGGAATGTATAATCCATTGGCTCATTTTTATTTTAATGTCAATCAAATATTTAAATATTTTATTGATATTTATTGCTAATAGACTATTGATTTGGTTATCATTACTAGTTTAAATTCATATAGAAATAGAATATATTTTGCGGTATTTAATACAAACAACAAAATATTGATATTGCTATTGGATGAATGGTTGCTAACGTTATATTTTATGGTTATTAGTTGGTATTGTTTATTTGTTAATAAACCTTATCTTGAATATGTAGCTAAGATATGGTTCGATGGATTAATTGCTTTTTAACATGAAAAAAATAAAATTTTGTGTTATATTGTTTTAAATGGTTATTGAAATATTAACCATATCAATAGTATAGTGTTCTTAATTAATGATTGATAAATGTTTTATTAAAAAAGTAATTGTTTGGGTATATGGTATTGCTTTGTTTATAATATTAGTAATTGTAATCTCTATTGTTGATGATTATCGAATTGTAACTGATCCATTTCAAAGATTATAACGTGTATCACTATCGGCATACTAAATTATGAAATTCAAGATACTTTTGGTTATACCTATAACACTTATTATCTTTGTAATAAATTTGGTTTTTCAAATTTCAGCTCATGTAGAAAACAATCATCTTACTGATACAGTCTATATGGGTGGTCATGTGTTTGAAACATTATCAAATTTAAATACACCATTTTCTGCACCATATTGGTGTTATTTAATTGAAATTTTTGTGTATTTGTTACAATTTTCTTGGATAGCATTCTACTGTATTACTGAAGTACTTGGTTTTGAATCACATATACCGTTGGTGTCTGTTATGTCTTTAGATCTTGCAATGATAATGGATTGTGCATGGGTTGTTTTATATAACCGTTATGATATATTGTCATTTAATATTTTATCTGTTGTACAATTTATTTTGTTATTAATTGGTGCATGTTTTATTGTAAGAGTTGTATATCATGGTAAATATATGCAGGTAATTTTACATCTAAATTTTGTTATATTATTTACATTTTTACTAGTCTATTTGCATATTTTTAGTTTCTATTATTTAGATATCAAAAAAACATCATGTTATATTAAAACTTGTTGTTATGAATTCGTATTTTGGTTATTTTGCTTGGTCATTCTATAGACTTATTTCAGATATGGCAGTTGGTCTCTATGCTTATTATATGGATGGTTATTGGGTTCCTACAATACCATGTGGTGTTTTTGTTTTAGGCTATTTCTTTTATTACATTTTTGATGTTATTGCATTTCCAAATGAGTTTGTCTGGACCCTATCTCCTTATGCTATATTTTTGACCATATTTGGTGGTTTGTTATCTGATAAAGAACTTCTTAGTCCTTCTATTACACTCTCTGGACTTATTCTTTCTTGTGCTGGCACAATAATTGTTGTAACACTTTTGCATAAGCTAACATTGTTCATGCTTCTCTATACCCAAAGGTTTAAGCGTACTCACACTATTATTTCAAAACATGAAGATATCTAATACTATACATAGAATTATTGTTTGGCATACAGTTATGTGTGTTTATTTAAATATTTACTTGTAAGTTCTTTCTATTTGCAAATAACAATTTTTCAAATATCTCTTACTATTTTCTCCCAAATATGATATGAATTGATAACTATACTTTTAATGTTGATATACAGTAATTTTTATACTATACACATTTATAGCATCAAAACACATCATATTTAATAATAAAAATGATTATAAATAATAGCTTAAGTTGTTGTATTATATTTTAAAAATTACTGTAATACCACTTCCAATATCATATACAATATATTATGTTTAATCTTGAATATTATACTATTCTTTATACATATATTATTACGATTTGGATTTTGAAAAGGATTTACCCTTAATTTTTATTATTTCTGATAAATTATGCAAAGATTTTATTTTATATGCGTAACCAAAACATTGAATTTACAAAGTATAATATACACAAGAATTCTTATTTTAAAGATAGTATAATTATACAACTATAAAAAAAGCTCAAGGTAATTATAGATAGTTTATACGTATTCATGCTGCTTTATAGTGTATTTAAAAAGACTAGACAATTAATGATAGAGCTAAAAACAATAAATTTATAGTTTAAATCCATCTTTTTTTTTAAATATAAAATAAAAGATAGCTTTTTAGCATTATTACGCTTTATAATACAAAATATGAAATTTTAAGCACTTTTTATGTTATTAAGAGTACTCTACTAGCATAATCTACTATTTGAAGCACTAAAATGATGAGGTAAAGATATTTATTATTCCTTGATGATGCTTGAATAAAATTATAAGGGGTCTTTTAGATTGAAAGCTACTATTATCTATATTGATAAAATTCTCGTATGATCTTCAATAGGTATTTGCATCTCCAGATTGAAATATGGATTTAATAACACTGTCATACTCATTAACAAATGATAGTGCTTGAATACTATCTTTTTCTTCCTCTATAAATGAATATGTCTAAAAAATATTTTCATAAAATGTAATTTACTCTAAATATTTATAGTAATGAAGTAATACATTAATTCAAACAAAATAGACTGTTTATTAGGTAAGATTCAATAACCAAAAAAGAATTAGTATTTTTAAATAATTAATCCTCCATTCACGCATGCGCCATCAGAAATCCCCACTACAAACTTAATATATTTGTTCAAGTTACTTTTACTCCTTCATATTATACATATAATTCAATAATTTTCCATTTTATGTTATTATTTATAATTTCTATAATGTTTATATAGAATATAAATTGAAACTAATATTCTATTGAATTTGTATGTGATTACTAGCTCAAAGTAAAAGCTATAAATAGCTTACTATAATATTTTAACATTAATAATAATTAATTTATTACACTAATCGATAAAAATAGATTAAAAAGCTATCTTTAAATGAAATCACAGCCTGAAATATGTTTTTTAATGCATTCAGATAAAGTCAATTCATTTGAATATGAATCTATAAAAAATTTGACGCTATACAAAAATAAATGGTGTAATTATAACTGTAATAAATATAGTTAAAAAATAATCTAATAAGTTCTCATTTTTTACAGATTTTTTTATTTTTTTGGAGTTGAATATAATTATCATCAAGAGTATTTTTATAGGATTTAAAAATTGGTGTAGATTCATGAGGATTTTTGGTGAGATGAGTTCGATAATTTTGTAAACCTTTACGAAATGACACAAGACTAACCACAATTTTAATTAAGATAATAGCAATACAAAGAATGATAAGAGAAATTAAAAATTTTCCATATGTTGTATCAACAGTGTCTTTGCCACGTCTATAGCATAGAGCACTGAAATAGTAGAGTATTGTGGAATAATACATGAAACTTATTTGTATGCTATGTTTGAATATGAAAACATCTACTGCGAAATAAATTAAGTAATAAGCCATAACTATTCCGCTGGTAATAAAAGCTGAATTGGTTAATGAAACTTCCAAAAGAAATACAATATTTGCATCGAGAATCATTGCCAATTGGACAACATTCCAAGAAGCATACATAGCCAATCCATTTACAATTAATATAGAATATGAGTATTGAAGAAATTTTGGAAACTAAAAAAATTTATTAATAAAATGATACCATGTAAGATTGCATGCATTTTTTGTTTATGACAATTACATTTGCTCTAGCATTTTCACATGATTTGACTGAGTTTTTGACAATATTGAAGCATGCATTTGATAGACAAACATTTATAAACATAATAACCAAAGCAATTATTAACTGAAGATGACATACTGCTACTATAAACAACGAACCCAATATTGTAAATGTATAGTAGAGCATAAATGCAAAATAGCTAATTGGAACATATCTGTATCGAAATAGTGCTACTACAGTAATAAAAAGTACCCACATACATTGCCAAGCATAAATAAGTGCCCAAATTAGAAAACACCATTCTGGCATAGTCATTTCTGTAGCTATATAAAAATAGGCATCAGTAAGATTACGTTCTGCCAAAATTTTATCGGCTACTGTGCCAGAAAAAAGTGAAGTTATATTGAACGAAACAGTAGATACTACAATCAAAATGGCCACAAAACTCAACAAGAATACTGTTGTTGATGGTGGGATTTTGGATTTACAACACAAGGTACACATTGAAATAATTTTACAGTTGTTATACTAATTTTTTAGTAGAGTTTATTTTGATGTTAGTAATTAGAAAATATCATCAAAATATATCTGTAAAAATAAAATCTAAAAATCATTGAATATTTTTTAAATTTGTATAAAAAATTATTAATTTGTGTATAAAAGTAGCTAAAATGTAATTTTTTGGGGTGATATAAACAATAAAAATTCATGTTCAAGTCATATAATAATATTAAACGTTTCTATCCAATTCCAGTACTAAAATTTATAGTAAGCTGTATTAATGATTGCAGATAACCCATATACAAACTATAAAATACTAAATTTGGCAATACCATTAATTACATTAGTAATTTTTGGTGTATACCTTTTCTTTGTGTTCAGCGCACAAATAAAAGGAACAGTTCTTGAAAGTGTATTCGATAACAGAACTATATCTGAAGCAGTGATAGCACTTGATACTGATCTAACCCCACCACCATGGAATTTTTACATATGGGATTTGATCAATATTTGGCAAGCAGCATGGTTATTTTTTGTCATGGGAGTTACCTTTTGTAGCACTAAATCCTTTAAATGTCCTTTGTGGATGTACATTACATTCGGTTTGGCAATTATAATGTCATCGATATGGACTGTAACATTCACTCATTTAAAGGCAGTAGGCTCATTCATTGTAATTACAATTGGTGCCATTCTTTTGATAATTAACTATTTCTGTACATGCTATCACGTTGAATATAAAATGGCCATGTGCATTCCACATTGGTTACTCGTTGGATTAAGAGTATTTCTTCTTAATGGTTTAGGTCTATTTGCATCATACATCTTCAGTGTTTTCTTTTTGTCTTTCGACATGATGTTAGTCAACGATACAAGTGCTGAAAAATTGACATCTGCTGTCACTTTGTTAGCATTCTTCGGTGCTTTCATCATAATCTATTTTGCACTAGATATGACCAAATATGCTGATATATTTAATTTTGTTTGGACTCCATATTGTATATGGATATGGGTATTAGCAGGTATTGTTGATCATTATGTATCCAAAGATCTCTCACTCAATTACGCTGTTTCTATTGTTACACTTGTTCTTTTGGCATTTGTCACTATTGTGTTTATCTTCAAAGTTTGTTACACATTTAAAAGACTTAAGTGTGGCAAAAGCATATGCCAAAAATTTTACCATTCAATAAGTCAGTTGGGTGATGATGAAATTTGTATAAAACCAAAATTCAAATTTCCAAAAACAAAAAAAACAAACTATCAAGCACCTTTTAAACACTCATCTCCACCAAAAACATCTCAACATTTAGCCAAAGATGATCCATGTCAGGCAATAAAAATACAAGTTTGTTCGGAAAAAGGTGGTGATAAACAAACAACAAAAAATCATATTAAACAAGATGTAGCATCTCCATCAACAGCGCTATGCAAATCAAAGATGGAACCACCAACTCACGTGCAGCATGAAACCCCTAAACAATCTCAATTATAAAATCATTAAGATAAATGCACGCAGATGTTTCTAACAGTTAATACTAACTATAATGATAATTTAATAGAATCTAGGTTTCATGTATATACTATTAAGCGCAATAGAAAATCTTAAGTACGTATCATATAAATTTGACCAAGCATAAATATAAGAATTCAAATGGTAGAGTGTAATTTTTTTTATTAATCATTTACACATACACAATTTTATAAATTATAATACACTATTGTTATTTATTTATATTCGCATTAATATAATTAAAAATCTATACATACCTATACTTCAAATTTCACCATACATAACCCTTCTCATCTTATTTTTCATCGCCATCATGTAATAGATTAGAGTGATATATTTTTCTTCGCTGGAATACCTGTTGGTGGCCATTGCAACATATAAATTGTATTTTACTTTCACATAATGGATTACATTCTGTAACTACTGCTATCAAATATTTTTTTTTCACAGATGATGCTAGTCTCACGCAACTATATATTTCTCTAAATGATAATGCATCACTTGCACTCATCACTCTTAATGTGTATGTTGCATGACTGTTTATCGGTTGTGACAAATATACCAAAAAATCACATCCAAACTTAATTCCATTTGTAACAAAATAACCTTTTATTCGTAATCTATTATAGACTAAACATTTTCGAGTATCAAAATTATTCTCAATATCATAAATAATTTTAGAAGAATCATCATCAACCTTCCATATTCCATTGACCAATATTAGTAATTTTAAATGATTACTTTGGTATAACAATAAATAATAGAGTTCATAGTAGGAAAGGCTTATCGGTAATTTGGATGGTGAAGATTTTTTACTAGCACTTCCAAAATAACTGAGATTATCACCATATACTCCATAATATTTTATACAATTGATAGCTGATTCGGTATCAAAAATATAGTAACCTCCATTATTACAATATATGTAGACATAGTTCATTATTCTGAATGAACAACTTCATAAAGAGCCACTATTCAATTTATAGTCGACTGATCGTTAGAAGTCGGTAACATGTGTCAATTAAATCATGCTGCTAGTTTGTGTGACAACTTTAAGTTTTAAAAATTTAATTTAAATTATCATTTAAGAAAACTATCTATTATCTATATATTTTAGGTTTATAGTAAAATTCATACTAACATTAATGTATATCTTGAAATATTCTACTAATTAAACTATTAATACATTTTAATTACTTCTTATAATGGACAAATATCATAAAAACAAAAAAATAAGACGAATAGAATGAACAACTATTCTAGACCAAAATTTCGGGTGGGTGGTGGGCAATTGGGTTGCTTATGCAACAAAAAAAAACAGAGTAAGGAGACTGAAATGTTAGTGCGCTAACACTATCTAATTGGTTGCCATATAACATTTAATTGTTCTTATTCTCTAAAAAATTATGGAATTTTTATTTCATTAAACAGCTCACAATATATTTAAAACTTTGAAATTTATGTAATAGTAATTAAACAATATCATTTATTAGTGCTTAGTAAAGATAGACAAAGAATGTAATAAATCTTCCATAGAAAAATAAAGAATGAACAGGTTTTAAAGTTATCGTTCTAATTCGGTATATTATTTCGTAATTAACAATTAAAATTATTTTTATTCGCATGAAGGAGTCAAATATACTGAAGCTAGTAGAGCAGATACATTACACTCTTTTTATCCTAGCAATTAAATTACATATATTTCAACTTGAAAATTATCTTATTGTATAAAGAATAATGTCACAATTGATAAATATCTTTATTTTAGAATAAAATTGACCTCTCCACTTGGTTTAGTCATGTTAGAATGCAAAGTCATTGTGTTCAAACATACTTATATGAATAGTTGGTAATAGGTTTCAAGGTAAAATAATTATGAAATAATTCATATTTGTTACATTATTTAGAGAAAATATGTCAATATCACCAAATTATTCAAAATATAAAGCTAAAAAGAAAATATACTTTTTGTCTTAACCGTATATCATGTGTGCTATAATTGATTATTAATTTTTATAATATGTAAAGCTACTTTATTGTAACTAAAAGTAGTTTCATTCATGTTCCAAGTTAGATTTATCCTTAAGTAAATTTAATTATTAAAATTTTAGTCTATTAAGTGCTTATAGAGATGCAGAAGTATTTATGAAAAGAAAAATATAGTAGATTGAGATAGTAACAATCATGATCAGCATCAGACGCATTTGGAAATGTAACTATTCACGCTTTAAAAATATTTGATTTATTAATTCAATCTTAATTTAGGCCCCAGTGATTGGAAAATTATTATAAAGTAAAATACTAAAATATAGATGAAATAAGGAAAAATGTAAGTTTCTGTGATTGTTTCATAATAAAATTTTAACTATTTAAAAAAATCAAAGAAACCAAGTCTTACTTTTCATTAGTGGGGTCATAGTTTGAATATAAGAAATATGAATGATTATGATAAATATTTAAAACACTATAATTTTACGATACTTTCAATTAAAACTTAAAATTAAGGAATAAAGTGTTGCAAGATAAAGGAAAAATTGATTGTTCTATATCCACTCATATTAGCATCTAATCACGATGCTAATCATAAGCATTTTTATATGATTGAATAACATAATTGTTAATCATAGAGTAAAAAAAATAAAATAAAGTTTAATAGATTAAAAAAATATGATGAAATTTTGACTATAAAAATGGTAATACGCTTTAAAAACAATAGCATTAGATTTTATTTAAATCAAGGTTAAGTGTACATTAGATAAAGGGAAAACTATACTCTATGTAAACTAATAATATAAAGATATGTAAAATATTTAAATTGGTAGAAAGGAAACACAAAGAACCATAAAATTTCTGTCAACAAGTCTTACCAATAGATGAAAAGGTCACTAATAGTGCCATATCGTGTAATATCGTGACAGCTACTTTGGCATTTATATAGAGTGGTTGATGGTGCTAAAATATAGAAAATAATGATATTTAATTGCATTTTTTACATTTTTTAGATACTAACTAACCATCCAATTGAATAAATAATAGTTTAATGGCGGGGGAACGTTACTAGATAAATTAATCTAAACAGCAACATACATTTATAATGGTTTTATGTACAGAATAATAAACCTCATATTTTAATTTTAAACCATTTATAAATAGGAAAATTAAAAGATTGATTACCAGAATTTATAAAGGAATGGGAAGATGATTAGTAAGCATGATTGGGGGTTGTGGGGCGCCTATTAAACTATTCACCAACCATAGGAAATATTAAAAAAATTTTAATTTTTATATTTAATTTCTCTTTCGCTAAAAATAAATTAAAATAAAATGTTTTGTAATTATTATATGTTTAAAGTATGTGTGTAAATCAACTATAAAAATAATAAACAGAGCTTTATTATAATGAGTGGTATTCTAATTGAGAGTTTACATAACATCAAATCATTATATAAAAAATTGATTTATTTACTATATCAATAAATTAATAGATTAACAGAATTAAGGATCATAAAAGTTGACACTATAAATTTTAATATAGAGCGACCAATTTGTCTTAATAAACCTACCATGGGTTGAGAAAATAAAATATTTATGGATTTTATTAATATTAAAAATGAAAAATTATAGTTCATATTTCAATAAAAACTCATTAAAGTTTTGTCTTAACCAATTAAAATAATTTCAAGTTATTTTGAACCGTTATTTTTTACTAAAATTATATATTAAACATCATATTTATTAAACAAAGATAAAGTCTCTATTATAGTATATTCAATAGTAATAAAAATATATATTTAAAACATGCCAATGAATATAAAAATTACTATTTTTGAAATAAAACAGACCTTTTAAAATTTAAATTTAATCCAATGGCATCAACAAGCATTTTTTAAATTTTTGAATTAGTTCGTCCTTCATCGGTTAGATAATTAAACCTTTTTATATTTAATTGTTATACTTACCAAATGTACAAAATTATAACTAATAAAAGCTATCATGTATAAATTAAGAAAATATTACAATACACTTATTGGTATAATAATGAGCTTTATTCCTGTACAAAAATTTGTTTAGAATATTAATTATTCACTAAAAACAACATTTTTATTTAATAAAATTTTTACATTCTTTTTTATAGAGTTTATTACTACATATAATAAATTCATAAAAGATGATGCTCTATTATGTAAATTATACTTCATCAAGCGCATGCCATTCATCGAAGTGCGCATGCGTCATCCAAGTTTGGATTAATCTGTTGTTTTGTGTTGTCATAGTATGAATTGCCATTTAATATTATAAAAACTCTTTATTTACATTATTTTTTATATAATTTATTTTTAACTAAATATAAGATTAATTTAATATTTCCATTTAGCAAAGAATGGGTAAAACAATAAAATAATTAAGTTCGTATAAAAATTACATTATATAATCAAAAAAGAAAGAATATAATTTAAGAACAAAACTTTAAAATATATTTGTATAAAATAACTGATATATTATTTCTGATAGATGGTTTCGAGCATAAATATCAGTGGCTATGTTCTTTTATGGACACTAAGAATTAAATATCTAATGAATAAATCTTAATATATTCATTATTTTAATGATATAGATATGATATGTATTTTGAATGGTTTTTATCTTATTTATAAGTTCAATTATAAAATTTAATTCATATTTTTTACTTATGACTAAAAATTATGTTTCTTAATTAATTAGTCATCATCATAATTGGTTGGTTAGAAAAAATTAAAAAATTGAGGTTCCCTACACAATTATGCACAACTAATCAAACCTTATCATCCAAATTTTTTAAAATAGCCATATTAACTTTTAAAATGCTATATAAATTTACAATTTTTTCATAGAATTGTATGATATTGCGTTTATGGGTTGTAATTGAATTTATTATTATTACTTTATTAGATCTATATATATTTCTAATATAAACAAGAAAATTTACAAGTTTTTAATTTATTAAATATGTTATAATGTTATAAAATCATATAGTTTTTTAACAAAAATAACCTTTGATTTGGCGCATGCGTGTTATGTAATATTACAATACCTGTAGAACCTAATGGCTATGTTTATATGAAAATTTATATCTTTATAGAAAAAAAATAAAATAAAAAGGTTAAAAAAAATTTTTAAATTTTCTTTTTGAATGATGCTAATGATTTTACTAATGATAGCTCAAGTAAAGGTATGGATTAATGAATTAAATAATGTTGTGTGAGTAAACTAATTAAAAAAATGAATTTCTTACGTAGATTACACAAAATATTGCTTTTATTTAAAAAAACGTGATAATATTTAATTATATTATGATTTTTTTTACAGAAAAAGTATAATTGAATTATAACGCTTTGTTTAACTTTTTTTGGCATTTTTTATTAAATTGATGGACCAGAATGTAAATATACATAATTCTGTATATATAAAAGAACAATGTATTCAATTTTTAATTATCAAACACAAAGTAATATGTTATAAAATGTCAAAATTAGGATAAAATTCAGTAAAAGTAGGTTACAAAATGTTGTAATGTTTTTTTAAGTAGAAAAAATAATTTTTAATGAAAAATCAAGCTCTATTTTAGTTGCATTGATAACAAAAATGGTATTGAAAAAGAATAACTCTAGTCAGCATTTTAATCATACCCATAAGATGCGCATGTATTTGAAAAAAAAATTAACTTTATAATTAAATAACAAAATCACAGTAGAGAATGACTTGGTTTTTATTTAATAAGTTGTTTAATGACAATAAAATATTTATCCATAGTCACTAATTCAACTATTTGCAATAATCGATTCAGTTTAAGCTATAAAATCTATTTGAAATAATAAGTAATGAGTACTTTACTGTGTACTGCACTTATTTTGGAAAATGAATTTAGTTAAAAGCCTTCTTGTACATAGTAAAATAGCAATTCTGTTTATTATTGTTACATTATAGTTTGATGGTATCACATGAGTATTCTTGAAAATAAATTTAATTATAAAAAATGTAGTCAAATGTTGTAGATATAAAATCAAGTCTTTCTAACTATTAGTACTAACAACATATATATTTAGTGCTGTAAAATAGGTAAATTCAATTAGGCTCTACCTTAAGATCCCTATAACCATGCCTACTATTACCTTATATAAGTTAATAAAAATTTTAAATGATATTCTTGTTTTTATATTCAATCGCATATTTTAATGTAAATTACTATTATCTCATCGAATAGTAATCCTTCTAGTTAACATTATTCTAGAAATATAAAACCAATTAATATTATATTTCTATTATCAATTTTAAAAATAAATCTGTATATGCTAGAATATAAAATTTAATAGTTAAAGTTTAATTCATTTTGATAGTGCGCATGCTTGTTTAATTGATGGTCAATCGAAGGTTAAGGGCGGTGGATTTTACACACGTCGATATCCAAGATATAGACATTGATTTAGTTACAACTTTATATGATTCACGAGTTGGTGCTAATGAAAATAACTTTCAAAGCTATGATGATTCCATGCTTTTTAATACTATTCCATCAATGCAACCGCAAAGAGGTATGTCATGTAAACTTTAATTTTAAATTAAAAATATAAATAAAAATTTAACTGATATTTTCTATTTACCAAATTGCATATATTTAATATTAAAAATATTACTATAGGTAGAGATAGTGTTGCAAGAAATCTTTTTGGATCATATGATACTGAAACGGCGGAAGTACAACCAGATTTAGCAAATGGTGATTGTCCAAATAATCATTCATCAGCATGTAACTTATTAGTGAGTTGTATATGTCATAATTAAATAAAAATTACTAGCTAGTAGTGATAGCGTACACAATGAACAATTGGTAAACCAACGGCAAATAAGAAGAAAAAATAGGCATCAAAGGACTCCATCTATGATTATGAGCCATCTTATAACAACACCAAGACAGAATTCTGATTTTGACTATGAGAATATTTGGTTTTATAAATTATTAGGCTATTATGGTCTTCCAAGAATGCAGCATTTATATGATTACAATTATTATATGATAGCTGAATCTTGCCCTAATCCTAAAAACTTATTAAAAGAAAAACTAATTGATATAATATCTGAAACCAATGGTGACAAAGAGAAAATCAATCGGGATATGAAACGTCCATTCTAGTTTTTTTAAGAATCTACTATGTTACTTTGATTTGTTGTATTTTATAACTAATTTGATGAATTTTACAATTTATGGGTATTTTTATTCCATTCATAAATATGCTTTTGCTATTACCAATGATTTCATTTCTTCATATAAACACACTACTTCCTAAATCATATATAATTAATATTTTCTTCAATTATATGTCGCAATTTTTCTATTAAAAATCTTTTTATATTAGTACTAGATAACAATAGTACTATTAATTATATATATATATTCATTTTTAATGTGACTTTAGTTAAAATATTATTATTTTTAATATTTCATATTGATAGTGAAATATTATTATAATGCACATCACTAATATGGCATAAGTAGCAATCAAAAGATAATGTATGCATCCAGTGGTACTGAAAGATTACTAGTGTTTTATCTTAAATCAGATTTTAGAGTCGTATGAGGATCTTGGTGAATTCCGTTGGTTCGATGCGTTAATCTTCTTGTACGAACTTTTTTAATCAAATACTTATTCATCCTATAACTAGCCTAAATACATTGGAATAATCCAACCTAGTTCCATACACAACTATTTCTCTATGAATGTATAATTATACTAATAAACTTGCTATTTTTACATGGGATATATATATATAGAGTATCTAATATGGTAGAAGAAATACCTCAATCCATAACTAATTCACCTTATTCACTGAATAATGGCGTAATTTTTGAAAAAAAACGCATAAGTAAGTCATTATCTAATGATGAATCAAATATAAAGTGGAATTACAATCCTAATGAAACTGACTACACGTATATACGCCTTAATTATATTCCATTGACTACTTAACTATTGATCAATCATTTTTAGGTGTTGTAAATGCGGCGTAGATGTTAGTTACAACTTTTATAGACATAAAAACCTTATGTATTGTTGTTATGATTATAGGAACTATGTGAGAAATTACTGTGTCATTTGTGATGATAACAATCTTGAAGGCCCTGTTATTGTATGTTTAATTATTGCTATTTCTTTCTAGTTGGTTAAATATTGCTCTATAACGCTATATATACACCGTATGTGTAATATTGTTTCTTGTGGCTTTATATACTATATAATCAGTTTTTTAGACTTAATCTTTCATTTATTTAACTAAATGACTAATATTTTTAAATTAATAGGTTTCTATATTTATTTAGATAATACTATTTATATGTTTGAAATTAATGCAGCTTTATACTAAAAGTTGTTTGTCGAGCGCATGCTCAAATAATGTAAGTTTTGCCTTATTGTTCGTAATTTATTAGATCCATTGCATGTTACAAATATACTTAAATATATGGATTAGTATTATCGACTAAACTGATTAAAATTATTACTTTAATCATTTATGCAGAATCTGCACATATACAGTAAAGAAATCTCTATTAAACGAGCAAATAACGCTATGTGCTGTGTATTTAATTTAAATGAATGTTGACGATTTTATTCCTTTAAATTTTATAGAAAAATAATAGTAGCATGTAAAAAATAAAATTTATGAGTTAGAATGTGTTTTTAATGATTGATCATGATTTTTAGTATTGGTGATATAAATAGTGTAATAAGTCATACTTTATTTCAGATTATTGTGGTAATTTTAATGTTTTAACATTTTTCTTATAGATTGTATGCTTAATTGATAAATTTTGTTCTATTTTACTTTGGTCAAAGATAGTGATTTACTTCTTAGATAGATAAATAGAAAATAAATGAATGCTTTTAATAAAAAAGCATTACAATAAAAAAATAACGTTTAACATATTCCACCGAAAAAAACATACCAACTTTATTATCTTGATGGTTATTACTCAATTAAATTTCATCTATAGTTTTATTAGTTTAATTGCCATTTGGTCTACTCTTCATATATATTTAACTGTAAATTATGTTGGTATGGTGGTAGATTTCTATTTTAAACATTAAATTTTCACAAAAATATATAATTATATTAATTATAAAAAACTAATGAGTGGTTTATAGTTATTCACTAATAATGATATTTTAGAAAATCAATAGCGTAGAAATTCATGCCGAATGTTTTATATGTTCTTTATGCTATAGTTTTATAAATTCCAACCATTGCTATGCTCTAATGAATAATCATACATTATATTGGTATAATCATTTTTACTATAGTAGTTTTTTTTGAATAATTGTTTGTTAGTTGGAATTGCTTACGTGAACAGTATGAAATAATAAGTGATCCAATCTTGTATAGTAAAAATTTCAATAAACCAAATCAAGCCTATCATAATTTATATTTCATCAAATACTGTACAAATGATATATACACTCAATCTAATAAAGATAAATCTTGCCAATTTGATGTTTCACTTTATCCTATTCAATTTACCAGCAATAATATTATGAGTAGTATATCATGTACCAATTTAGATAATGGGTTAGTGAAAATTGTCATTTCTATTCACTAAAAAATTTTATCTATTTAATAATAGATTATCCAATCTATCATCTAGTAATGATAACAACACCAACTACATAGCTTCTCCGGTGGAAGGTTTGAAAATTACTAAGTATATCTTGAATGTTAGATAATAAAGCATCTTTTGTATATAAATTTATAGATGTATATCTGCATGTCCTATCATATATAACCATGACATACTACTAATGGTTGATGATATTCCATGTACTTCAACAAATTTGAATAAGGTAACACACACATTTTCTATCATATTTTTATACTTTCTTATTTAATATTGTAGATTGAAACTATCATAAATAACAGTTTTTATAAAATTGAACACATTTCTCTTTTACGATTATTTACAAATTTGAATCGTACCGCCAACGATAATGCTAGATTTCATTCGGATTCAATCGGTAATCTAGAAGGCGTGACTAATCCAGTTCGTCTCCCTATCTCAAATTCGGTATAATTTGAATATATGCTATCCATTTTAGACGTATAAGAGTGTATAATTTTGTAAATAAAGATTAAAAATTATAAATTTTAACTATAATACCAAAAAATAAAAACAACTATTATTAAGCATTTTACGTTATTAGATTTAATACTATCATGTTTGAAATTTATTCATTATTATATTTTATAAGAAAAGAAACTCACTTATACTGTTCTAAGTGGATTATTGTTTTAGTTAGGATATTTTTTGTATAACTACGTAATATGGATGAGATTACCTATACTTATTTGGTCTGATGACCCCATTGTTTTTAAAATACTGACTTAATTACCTATTTAATAGATTAAAAGTTTCAAAGTTAAATTTTTCATTTTCATTATCATATTATATAATAACATAATAATGATTTTTTTCTAAAAAAAGTTATTTCTTTTCTTATTTAGTTACAAGATTCCTTAAAATTTATTTTTTATTACAAAAGTTATGGTATAAAATATTACCATAGAAAGTGTAATTAATTTAAAATTATATTTAATTAGCATTTTATTGTTAATTGAATAGAATTATTTATTTGCAATTAGTAAGTTAAAATTATTTTTAAGTGATGACCATTAAATTGTACATTTCCTTTAAAAAAATAATATTTATTAGAAAAAATTTAAACCAATTAAACTACCAAGACATCTATTCATTAAATATATGTTAAATCATATTAGCTTTTCATTTATTGATATAAAAACATTCTCTATTATTAATTTTTATAATATTTTTAAAAGGATTCTATGTTTTGGCATCATTAAATGTCATAAAGATATGCTAATAAGATTACAATGTATAATTTTTTTAGGTGTCATCACCTTTAGATGTAGAATCTTACAAAAATGAAAAATTATGCCATACTAATCATCCAATAAATAATTTATTACGAAAGAAAAAATCAAATAATCACATATCAACACAATCAAGTAGTTTACCGTTAGCAACTGATCCTACCTGTCTAAGAAAGAATAATTCTGATTTCAATATATACTCTCAATCAAACCCTATAAATCCATTTAAAAATAAACGATTTTCATACTTTAAATTTGTGTGAGTATTTTGTTATAATAATTATTGTAATATTGGTTTATATGTATATTAGTGACAAAACTGTACCATATCCTGGTAATCCATTACATAGATCACAGTCACAGTCTCTATCAAGCCCTAAAAATCAAGTTTTTACAGAAAATGATCTTGTTTTTCAAAAAATAATTGGTGAAGGATTTTTTGGAAAAGCAATTAAAGTATCTTTTTTTAATTATTATTGTCTATATTATTATACAAATGTGTGGTAGGTTATCAATAAACAAACTCATGAAGAATATGCCATGAAAATACTTAAAGTTATTAATAATCTTACACTTAATAATTTTAGAAAAGAAGTATTTATTATTATAAAGAAATTTATTAACTTGATTGTTGATTTAATTCAAAAATTTTAATTAATTAGGTTCAACTAATGAAAAGTCTTACCCATCCTAACCTTGTCAAATTTATTGGTGTTTTTCTAACTCGTGAAGGTATCAATGTACTTATGGAATATATTGGGGGTGGTACATTGAAAAAATATATCAAAACTATACGTAAAAATATTAAACCCATGTTTACTCCTACACAAATATATTCAATTGTTCTTGATATCTCTTCTGGAATGGTAATTATATATTATTCAAGTTTATTTCAGCTCTTTCTCTAATAATTCTATACATAAGGCATATTTACACTCAAAAAATATTGCACATCGTGATTTAACTTCATCAAATTGTCTTTTAAGAGACCATCAAGTATATTTTTATAATGTTATACTAAAATTACATTAGTTATTAATTAAATAAATGATTTAGAATCTTCATGTTGTAATATCTGATTTCGGTTTGTCAGAAGTTATCATTCAAAAGCATAAAAAGTTAGCTATGGTGTTAAAACTTACTTATATATTCACACATTATATATAGATTGGCTGTAGTAGGATCTCCATATTGGATGGCACCAGAAATGCTAAATGGTTTATAAGAATTTTTATGTTTTATAATTTTTTACCTAGTTATATATAACCATATTTTCATATAATTTAGGAAAAATGTATGATACAAATGTTGATATATTTTCATTTGGGATAATTGTTTGTGAGGTATATTTCTTTTAATTTTTAGATCAAAAGTATAAAAAATATTTATCCATTTACTCGTATTGAAATACTCTCATTTAAAATTATTATGTAGATAACAACATTACTTGATGCTAATCCAGACTATCTTAAACGCAATATGGTAGAATATTTTTTAAAATTTTACCTTTAAAATCATTGATATATATAGGATTTTGGCCTTGATATTGAAAGTTATTTAAAATGTGTTCATCCAACTGTTCCAGACACATTATCTAATCTTGCTATTCGATGTTGTAATCTTGATCCAAAAAAAAGGTAAAAAAACTTTATTTTAATGGTTTATTCCTACATTATACAATGTTTATAATTAAATAAAAATTATCAATTATATATAATGATTTTTTTTGTGTTAAAAATTATTTTTAAGCAATGGTAACATATTACCTACCATGTACTTCATTACATTAGAATAGTAACGCATTTTAAAATTTTTATTATTATTTTTTCATAGTAATAATTGAATCATGATAAGAAATTTTATATAATTTAGTATTTTAATTTTTAAAATGTGATTGGATGGTAAATGCAATCGCAGAGACTCATTAAATTAATTACTGACTAACTATGTTACCATCACATCTTTTACTCTTAAAAGTTGTTTAATCATAATTAGACAGTAAAAATATACTCATTATATTACAAACATATCACTGAATATGTTAGCTAATCAATTAAACTACTAGCTGCAACAGTTTTCAAATTATTCAATCATTTTACTACATAAACTATTGTATGTTTGTAATAGCCATAATAATTTAAGAATAAATTTTATTTATGAATAATATATATGATTATATAGACCTCCATTTTCTACTATCTACAATATTATGGGAATGGCATATGATAAATGCGTACAAAAAATTCACTTGAAAGAATAGTTTCATTCTCAAAAAAACTACTCACTTTAATAAAAAGTAAACACTTTAAAATAATTTTATAATTTACATTTATTTTAATAGAAAGCAATTTCTACATTAGTTTATAAAAGATTCAATCTTTAAAAAATATTATCCTATACATATAAGACCATATATATAAATATATATATATATATATATAGATAGATAGATCCAAATAATAGAAATATTATTCATTCTTCTTTATTATTATCTGTGTATTCTAATGTCGCTTCATATTTTCTAACTATTTCTCCTTTTTTTATAAGAATATCTTCAATATTTCTAAATTACATCATTCGTTTAAATTTATCATATACTATGTATGGTAATATATAAAATATTAGTACATTTTAGTATCTGAAAACCATCCTTTATTGTCAGCTATTAGATGTAGATTTTGGCATCCAGAACATCTACATAGAACTACTCCTTGTGTATACGATTGTTTTGAAAATTTGGCTGAATTTCTAGTGTTACACACGGAGCAAGTATAATCAGCTTGAATAATATGTTTTATTTGGCCTCTATTTCCATCACAAAAATATTTATATGGTTTAATACAATTAGATATATTCCATTTTTTTTGTTGTAAATAATGCGGCAGTTTGCTCACCGCTGCAACCACTATTCTTATCATACGTGCTTTGGATGCGCACGCAGATAGTATAAGTAAATGAAAAGAAAGCGTAGACCAACAAATTTACGACCATTATTTAAAGAGATAAAAAGTAATGAATCAAATGATGATATTGAATATACTAGAATTAAAGCAGTAATTGAGCATAAAAGGTTACAATCAGAACAGAGACAAAAGAAACCTGCAATTTATAATGACACATATTTGTCCAATGATAATATTATAGAAAATAATTTTAATGATAGTGAAGAAGAGGGAGAAGTTAGCCAATATAAAATAAGTTCTATTCGGCAATCTACAGCTATAAAAAATAGCAATGGTGAAGATATATCGTCATTGCATAAAGATTATACAAATTTAGACAGTAATTTTGTTCAAGCTAGTCTACAATCGAAAGAAGAGTTATTAATGATGAAGTATGTGGAAGAAAGAATAAAAAATAATCATCAAGGGAAAGTTCTAGAATCATGTTTGTATGTTTATTATTTATCCATATTATTAAATTATAGTATATATTAATAAAATTATAAATCTAGTGCCTTATTTTAAATATTATTTAACAACTATCCTATATTTATATTTAAATCGCATAGTAGAATATTTAGCACCATATAATAATTTAGTAAATGTAATTTTTTTGAATGTTAAATCATTTAAGATGTATTAATAAGAATATTAATTAAATAATATAATTATATAGTTATTATTATTATTATTGGTTTCATATATAAAACATACTCTCTTGTGTAAATACATTTAATTTAAAAATAGTTAATAAATTTGTTTAACAAGTTTTATTGTTGATTAAAAAAACTTCTATTTATCTCTATAAGAACTAAGGTAATTATTATACCTATTTAATATTTTAAAATAGTGAATCACAAGAGAAAAATCCTTTAGAAAATTTTATAAAAAATGCACCTGACTATTTAAAAAGTGTCAAAAAATTAAAAATAAGTGAAGATATGCTTTCAAGTCAAATGCTAACTGGAATTCCTGAAGTTAACCTTGGAATTGATAACAAAATTAAAAATATTGAAGCTTTAGAACGTGTAATGGCTAGTAAAAGCACTGAAAAATCTAAAGAATCTAAACTACAATCAAAAGCATCTACTATTAATAATCCATATTTTTCAAAAAGGTTTCTTACTAATAATAACAATATAAAACCTACATAAAATTGTTACTAACTAACTGCTGTAAAATACAATCAAACTGTATTATTTTTGGATTGTTTCATAATTACCTACTAACAAAATCAATCCTAACTAATGTAATTATATATAAGTTTTTTTTATCAATAATATTAATATTAAATATTATCTATTTTTTATCGTTATATTTTTCATGAATAATAATAATGCTAGTATAATGTTATTTGTCCATTATCAATACTATTATTGAATTAAAGTACTATAAAAAATGAATGAATGAATCATTTTATGAATTAATTGTGAATAAAATTCTAGTCGATTCTCATTTAAAATATTGTAAATTTTGTATATTATGTAATGTTAAAATTATAATTATTCATATATATTATTTCATACGGAATTATTGCCATTAGCTAGAATATATCTCTATATATATATTAACTACAATGTGGATTTATTATAGACTTACTAACCAATAAGAGCTAAACGTGACATACACATAACTACTCAAGGTTGATATTTCAGTGATGTATATAATCCTTAAGAATATATTTTTCATTACTTTTCTATTTATAATGGATAGTAAATTCTTTTTAATTAATATTCTATATATTATATGTTTAGATCAATTTGTACCCGGTGTTTTAGCAAATGTTATAATAGATTTCACAAATAATCGATTATATCGTATTCAGTTGTTGGGTAATCAATATGAAAATAATTTAAAATGTATGATACAAATAGCAAAAACACATAGTTTTTCCTATACAGATTTTATTACACCATTAAATGATAACCATGATCAAAATTGGTTTACATGTAGAACTAATTCATCTAATTCACTTATTATATCTATCGATTCTTTTGGATCATATTTAAAGTTAACAACTAAGCAGACTGATGCAGAGACATCTGTTAAAGTATTGGGATTTCCTGTGAGTAAGTAATTTGTAATAATAATATAACTATTTATACAGAAATCTACACTTGAAGTTTATTTTTATACTATCAAGTTGTTTTAATTTAATAAATATATAGTTTTTTTTATTTTTTAATAGCTACTTTTATTAGTTATAATTTATTATGGTTGGATAACTGTAGAAATTAGTTAGCAATTATTATTCATAGCTTTTAATCTAATAATTAAATATAGATTTTTTGGTCTATCCAAAATATACCTTTAGAGATTATAACGGAAAATTAAATGTTACTATTAATAGCTGCCCGCCACCAATTTGTAATGTAAAATACAAGTCAAGAATCTACACTAAAACAAGTGTTTATACTGGAAATCAGAATTGTTTATCACTATTCAGTTATACATTATCCTTTAATGAATATATTCCCTACTATGTTGTTGATTGTATGAATTATCCACCCTTATATTACCATATGATAAATAAATATACTCAAACATTTCCAATAAATCAGTTGCAATATTACATTCAACGGATTAGTGACAATAATAATCATGATTTTATTATAAAATTCACCAATCCAAAACCTCTAGAGATATGTTTATATTTTTATGCAAAATCATACCTTAAACCAAGATTTCATAATTATCACAACTATAAAAAAATTTTAAATGTAACCTCAATCAAATCAAGTTGTGGTACAAATTTAAACAGCCTTTGTTATGCTCCTTGTATGGATATTAAACTAAAATTATTAGAACCTTTTCAGAATTATTTATCAGTTGCAATTTTTGATAGAAATAACTATATCTTGGATAAAAGTTTGGTTTTAAATGTATTTTCAGGTGCAAAATATGACAAAATTGGTAGTTTTTTTAAATTATTTTATAGGAAATGCTATTGGAATGTATTAATTTTATTGTATATTCAATTGAATAAATATATATTAAATTAATAGTTAAAATATCAATTAAACTGTGTATTAACCTACTGTAATAATTATTCCATATATTAAAGTCCAATATTTTTATTAAAATCAGTTATATAATCATAATTTTTCAAGCTATTTATTTTAATTCATTTTTTTTTCTATTATTACTCTTTATAGAACAATATTATCTATAATGATACATTATTAGCTTTCCAAATATTTTTTTTATCATTCTCAATTCATTTATATCATATACATTAATAATAAATATAATGTATGATTTTTAGTGCATTCTACAAGTGGCCCTATAGTAAAAGTATCACGTAATAAAGTTGTGCTCAATTTGTCAATCTATCATTCTATATCAAAAATCCATGAAAAGGATTTTCGAATAACATTTAAAACACGTTACTTTTATGCAAATTCTTCACCTTCTGGGTCTATGATACCAACCTGTGATTTTAAAACCTCTGTCAGTGCTACTAATATCTGTTTACTTAGCGATACAGACAGAATTAATGTTCAAAATCTTGAATCAGGAATTATTTACAAATTTAAAATTTTTTTTTATATATCTAATAATTATGAAACTATGGAGACCCATATAATTGAAACAGGTATGAATTTTTTAAGATTTTTTTCTATAATTATCAATCTTCCGTATATATATATAATGCACTGGCAACCTAATTTATCTTTAAAAACAATAACATTCCAACTATTCAATTCATCTAAATCCATTTTTTATATTATTTTTTTTTCTAAAAATTTCTTACCCTAAATATAATTATAATTTCATCATTTGATAGCAAAAATATTAGTATAGCCATCAACCTCTAGGTTGTTTTTATAATTTTTCGCATAATTACTTGGCTATTAAATTAATACATTTTTCTAGTTGTATAAGTTATCAATTAAAATTTTACTTCTATGTTTTTTAATTAATTCAATATAAGTACATTCAAGTGTCATTTAAGTAATCCTAACCAACTATCAAAAATTCACATTTTCGTTTTAGTAATAGATAATTTATGTTAATATTTATCTAGCTTTAGCTTATATTTATATGCTTAGATAACATCTTTATATTCATTTAATACAGTTTTTCTTGGTTGCGTGCGCAATTACCTTTAATTATTATCTAATTTAAAAATGAACAGTGTATTTTGTTTAAAAAAATATTTTAGAAGCAAGCCATATTGATAAACCAATACAATATAAAATAATCGTTTCTGGACCAACTGTTACAGTTAAACTTGATGTGACAACACTCACGGACAATTCCATTCCTAACCTAAGTTGTCGATATTTGATAAGTATAAGCAATAAAAATGAATTTTTGGAACCTAAATGTGAAAAAAAAGATAATAATTGTCGAGGTTTGTGTAACGAAGAAATGAAGATTATTGGATTAGATTTAAATGTTGATTATGACATGAAAATAATGTTTAATACAAAATATGGCCATCTATACTATAAACATATAAGAAAAGGTATTTTTTATGAAATAAAAAATTAATTTTAAAATAAAAAAATATTCTGGCATGTAAATGTAACTTTATCAATAAATAAATAAATAAATAAATAAATAAATA
>JRUX01000103.1:0-40630 GCA_001407235.2 Kudoa iwatai | reverse complement strand
CTTGTATATTTTTTCATATAATCTACAAGATAAACTAAATATAAGCTGACGGTTGCAAGAACTAAAGTGTCAAATAGTTTGTTAGCCTGTAATCTAACAAAAATTAGATTTTACTACATGAATAGTATATATTAAGCAGTTTAAACATTTTCTTACTGGTAAACTTTGAAAAAATTACTATTTCCCTAAAGTAGTACTACACAATTTAGTTGGGCTTAATCTAAAGCTTCTTAATAGTTATATTTAAAAATTCAACACATAAGATTTTCTTTAGAAATAATAACTATAAAATAACAGAAAATCTACGAAAAAATTTAATACCAACTGGTGGTAATATAACTTTTTTATTGATGATACATGTTTATTTCATTTTATTGTAATCTATAAATAGTATGCTGATAAAATCATAATTATATAAAACGCAATTTAACAAAGTTTAGAATAGTAAAATGAGATAGTTTTTGAAATTATTAAATAATTTATTTTTACCTTAAAATCTTTTAAAAAAGTAATATCAAAAAAAAGTTTTTAATCTCCATTAAAATATTGAATATTTTATATATTTGTAAGATAATTGTGACATAAAGCTAATATATGTTTTTATAGCGACTTAGAGAACGTTAGAAAAATGTATTTTTAATTGTTCATAGTCAAAAACAGTGTAAAGTTTTTTGAGAAATGGAGCACCTAGTACCCAAACATTTGGATATTTCCAATCATAATTCTGTGGAGATAAAGGAAGAACACAAACATTGTTTAACTAAATATTTTATTTGAAACTTAAAATAGTTGATTTTTACCTGCAATAAAAATTCATTTAGATCCACACTGTAATTTTTGTTGCTTATTGTAAATACTAGATGACCAAGGTTTAAATTCATGTGGCAGTGTACATTGAGGAAATAGTGAAAAAATGTGTAATTAACAAACTCATTGAAATAGGACATAGTTTTTAATGTATATTGGGGCATCATGATGATTGTTGAACTGGTATACAAAATCCCTTGACAATCAACACTACAGAGTGTAAGATTTTTGTAGCTTATGCTATATTATGATAAAATAAATTAAAACAGTTTAATTTTGTTATACTTATCAATAGAAAATTGCCAATTACTGCTAGTTAAGTTAACAGAATTAAGAGGAGGAATAAATAGTTTTGTGTTGTATCTTCCATATGACACTACACCGGGATACGTATTACTTTTAAAAATAATTTTAAAAATTCTTAAAAATTTTATTTTTATACTTTTTTAAATAAACAGAGAACATTTTTATAGAGTATTTGTTATCACTAGCCAAACGAGTTAAAACAGAGGGTACGTTAAATTCACTATTCATTGGGAATCCTAACCCCAATAAGCCTTCCATATTTATACATTCAAAATTGTTAGAAACTTTAGTAGTCACTCCAAATATAAATTTTTTAATTTTAAATCCAAATATCTATTATTTTATTTACAATTTACTATGTAGCATCATATAAAATAACTTTTACATACTAAAATATCATCCATTACTAGTTCTCCCAAAACTGAAGATGAAAGATAATTTCCTACAAAAGTTTTGTATATTTTTACAAGAGTTTGAGACTTTTTCATGTTGAATTTTTTTATTTCTGACATACATTTATCTGATTTAGATTTAAAATTTTTTTCAAACACCCAGAGATCATGTAACGTTGTACTTACTGCTACTTCAAAAATTTGAGATGGTTGCCCAATAGCTATACTAGCCTTATGTTTAGTCTTGTAATAAAATATTAAATTCTAATACGATATAAATTAAATTCTAATTACTTTACTAGAATATTCTAGCATAATTTTTGATAGATTGTCATAATAATTGTCAAGAATATCCTGAACATTAGCTAATAATGATGGATTATCAATTAAATCTAAATAATCACTACATTTATATATATTAAACTAAGTATCAGTAATTAGATTTACCCTTGAATAGAATTGTTGTATTCACTAATAATAAAAATAGCTTGAATAATAAATAAAAGAAAAAATATCGTTGAATAATGGATAAAAGAAGCCTTTTTAATTATCATAATTTTTATATTTTGTTTATCACTAATAGATAGTATATTCAGTATAAACTTTAAATAATTTAATGTGCCTCATTAAACTTATTACATATAAAAATTTTTAGAATATTTCCTCTAATATTGTCGGGTTAGTGACAATTATTGCCTTAATATTGTCTATCATTAAATTTTATTAAAGGCAATTTCCTAAGAATTATTATGGTTTTATACGTAAATAGACACCAAAAATTCTCAAATCTACAATAATTAATTTTTTATAAATAATAATAAATAAATAAAAACGCTTTTATATCGCTAAACTTACATCGAAAACACAAAATCTTTAATAATTAAAAAAATTTTGGTTTCTATTCAAACTCTCATAATTTTATTACATTATATATAAATATAAGCAAAATTTATATCGGATTTTTATAATATTTGTCTTCAGAAATTATCATATAAATTACTTTTATGCAGTATAATGATATCGAAAGATAAATAATAAGTAATTTTATTATTAACATAAATTATCTTATCGTGATTTAGATATAAATATAGTTAATTTTTGGATGTTTATTAATTTAAATATGAATGTTTACAAATTTTTTAATAAAATTTTACTAATTTAATAAAAAAATTATACAACTATAAATTTTTGACTTAATCTTTAAAAAATTAATATGCTTAAATTATTCGAGATAAATTAAATAATATTTTTATAATTTTTTTAAAAAACAATTATCGATTTATATTTTTAAATTATACACATTTTTTATATAGATATATAATTTATATTACAATAGATATTGAAAAGTTAAAAAGATTTTATAAATAATTGTGCATATGAAATATGTGTAAGTAATAGAATAAATCTTTGGTATTATTTTTTAAATTTTAATAAATGTGTGATTTTATAATTGTAGCTGCTTGGAATTGAATTAATCGAAATAGATACTTTTATGGTGAGCACTGAAATGGGTAACGTAATTGCTCAAAAATGGGAATCCTAATACCCATTTTTCATAATTTTTTTCAATCATATCATGTGGTTTAATTGGTAAGATACATGCTTTACCACACTATACAAAAAAATATAATAAAAAATTAATGTTATATAGTTATTACTCTTAAAACTAGATTTGCTATATTTAAAGGATATTTTTGTCCATTTATTGTAAATATAATATCGTTATATAGAGTATCTTTTCGACAAAAAGTACGTAAAAAATGTTTTGCACTTTTAAACCTTTTAAATTCACAAGTATTAGATAATTTTAATAATGTCTTCCTTGGAACATAGATGCTTGTTGAGCCAGTGACTATCATACCTATACAATTATTTTGGCATAAAATAACTTCTCCATATTGTATCCTTTAAAATAAATAGTCATTTTATTTTAAGATTATTCTTATAGTCACTTTTCAATTTTAAATTCCCAGGTTGTTTGTGTTAAATTTATTTGATTGATATAAGGTAAAATATGATACTTAGCTTGGTATCCAAAAAATACCATTCCAGGATAATTGCCACTTAATTATATTTTTATATTTTAAAAAATATCAAATTAAACTTGTTTGAGAGTATAGTAAAATCCACTGACTTTTTCGCATCGTTATTTCCTAAGTAATTTGTAAAAATGATTGAGCCATTAAGAAACATTGGCATAGATTGCATTCCAAGTACTCCTTCAATCCCAGAAAATCTAATGTTTTCAGCATATTCATTGACTACTGTAAATTTTCTTACTTTTTTATCAACATTATTTGCCTATTATAAAATAAACGAACTAACAATTTATAAAGCTTTTTTTACTGAAACAACGTCATACATAATGTCTCCATTCACAAATGAATTGATATACATTATTTTTTCAGTTTTATTAGATCTAATACATGTATGAGATAGATCTGGTTCGTATCCTTTTAAAATTTTTATTTTATTATCTTTTTTTTGATCCATTGATTTTCCAACAACCCATAGTCCATATGAATCTGTATCAAGAATAACATTAAACTTTTGTGGTGGTGTACCAATATATATCGTTGTAAAGTATCTTGCCTTAATAAAATAAGATCAAATATACCATTTTAATTTCTTATACTTTTTCTCCATAGAGTGTCATGACCTCTTCCAATGCATCAGGATATTTCTCTAGAGAAGATGTATAATTGCACATATTTCCATTAACATCATATTCATATCTTTTAAAAAATTTTAAAAAACATTAATATAACAATATACAAAATAGGACTATTATTTATTATTTTATTGAAATAAAACATAAATATAAGGCAATCTAAAGTTAAAAATTGAAACATTTTTCTTCTTGTTTATTTAAATATAATCCAGTAAATTTAATTATAAAAATTTTATTTATAGATTATTAAAAATTTATCTTATAAATTTATTATATTTTCAGTTTATTACTATGAAAATTTATTAAATATTAATTCATGAGTCATTAAACCTCAGATATGTATTGGAATTATATTATTTTAGTTATGCTGTATTATTGTAATATTCTAAAAAATCTTAAAATGAGTGGCTCTATATTAAAAATTTTTTGTAAATTAATTGATAAAAAAATTTTTATGCTATTTCATATCTATACAGAATATTTCTCCTAGAGATGAATATAATTAGATAACTCGCCAATACTACATTAGAATGGCAGATAATCATCATATTACTAAAACTAACTAATTTATATCAAAACTTGTACCATATTTTAATAATATTATATTAAAATATAGATTTTTTACATATATAAAATATAAATTGTTTATTTTTAAACTAACTTTACAATTTGATACCCTTATTTGACTCTATAATCAGCGTATAATATATTTTAGAAATATTTTTAATTTTAAATCAACTACAGATTACCATTATAATTCGATAAAATATATTTAATTTATTTTAGGAAAATAAACTCATGAAATTTAACACTATTATTGTTAATGGATTATATCTACTATTTCCAATATTCAAACAATTTATCATAGTCTAATATCCTGTAGTTTAATTTAATTATTTCATTAAAATTAAAAAATTAGAATTAATTTATAAAAATTCATAAATTTAATTTCTATGCAAATATACCTATATTGTATAGTTTGTTGAGCCACATTTTATATACAAATATTATTTTAAAGAATAAATTACATATCAAGCATTAAAATCATCTATTCATATTTAAAATCAAGAATAAAGGCGCAATTAGATTTTAAAGATAAAAAATAGTGAGCTTTTTTAACATTATTGTGTGCATTTTCTCCATATAAGAATAGTAGTTTATTCACTATCATGTTTATGTAAAAATGAGTATTACTAATTTATTATTTATATTAGTTCACTAGGTATTCAATTGCCTTTTTTATATATTTAATGATAATATAATTTTTTATTAATATTTAAAAGGTGTATAAATTAGAATTTTTACTAACAAAATATTACTTAATATAGATAATATACGGAACCACTATTAATTCGATAACTTTCATAAGATATGCATTGAAGTATATTATTGAAATTAGCTCAGCTAAAAAGAGATAAAACAAAATTAAGATTTGTACTGCTTAAATAAATAGTTACAATTTTTAAATCATTTATTTAAAAAAAAATAAATATGGTTTGATAGCATTTTAACTATAATAGTAAGCTATTCTACTAAAAAAATTTAAAACCAATGTCATACTACAAACAAAAAAGCATATACAACCTTTATTTATATGTTTTTATTCAAATTAAAATATTTTCAATTAGGATTAGTATTAAAAAAGAACACTGTTAAGTTTATTTTCTTTTATAATGTATACACAAGCATATAAAATGAATTTTTTAATATTATTTAGTATTTTATTATAAAAATAATAAATAATATGAGTATTTTATATAGTTATGTAATAAATGTAGTACAAAATTTTTAAATACTTTTATATCTATTATACAAGCTACTACTTTAACATTTTAAATGATGTTATTCTATTGATATGACAATATAAATTAACTAGTTTTTAAATGCAGAATAAAATATTAGTATTTAGTTAAATAATGAATAAGTAACAAGATTATTTTTTAAATTTTGTTATTTTATTATAATAATTATATATTTTCATACATAAAAAAATTCATTTATTAATTTATGTAAATGTTATATTTATTTAAAAAGTGCATATTAAAAGCTATTAGTAATCAAGAATACATTTTTATATATTCTTACAACTTTTTTCAGCTTATTTTTATGGTTTAAATCGACTGAGAATTTATAATTTAAATTCTTTTGACATATTGATATAAAATATTTTGATAAATAGCTTTTAGAGATTAACTTTTATCTTATTTTATAATAAAAAATGTTGCTTATAATATTTGAAATAGTGAAGATTAGTCAATAAGTTTGTGAAACAAAATGTAATGATGTATGATGGTAATAATCTTGAACATTCAATTCAAAATAACTACATTTTTTATTTATATGAGTTCTGCAAATGAAATTTTAATATTTTTATAATCGAAAATTGTGTATAAATGTTTCAAAAATGGAGCTCCTAGAATCTATTCGTCTTCAAAAGTATATGGATAATGTCCATTGGATGCAATGGGAAGTATACAAACATTTTCAATCTTTAATATGTTAATATTATTCTAATAAGATAATTTACTCTCATAACAAATGCATATAAAAAAATATTGCATTGTTTTATTTTTATATTAAAATGTAATTGGCCAATATTTGTTAAATTTTGAGAGCAGTTTAACTTATGCAGTATATCCTCTGTTTTGTACGGTTTATACCTAGAATATTCAGATAGACTTTCTAATTGTAATTTAGGCTTATAAATGATTGGAGAATTGATTCTTATTAAAGCAACACACAATTGACCACATATAGATAAATGGTTGAACATTACATTGTTAATGTAGTGGTATAAAAAAAATATAAAATATTTAATACTTACATAAAAAAATTCTCCAGTCTTTACTTATTGCTCTAACAGAGTTTAGTGGAGGGCGATATAGTGGTGTTTCGCTATTATTTCCAGATTTAACAACTTTAGTGTATTGATTACTAAGTTTTTAATAAAAAAATAAAATTTAAAATAAAATATTTATCAAAAAATTTAATTAAACTGAATTTGACGATGATCCGTATGTTAAGTTATGAAATATTGTTTCAAAATCACATGGTTTATATGAACGAAATCTTAAACCCAACAATTCTCCATTACTGTGGCGCATATAATTTTGTGCAAATTTTCTAATAACTCCAAAAACTTGGTTTTCTATTGTTTTTCCAAACATCTTAACATAAAACAATTAAACATTAAATATAACTAATATTAATACGGTTATTGTATCAGTTGCATATTCTCCATAAAGAATTTATGATAATTTTCTGTTTTTGTATTTTAAAAATAATTTTGAAATTGCAATGATTTTCTACTATTGAATATAATAGTGTTTTTATTACAAAAATTGGCTTTAAATTTTGGAAATTTGTCAACAATTCATAATATACCACCTTTTGATCACACAGTAACATTAATAATTTGAGCTGGAACTCCAATCGTTAAAGTTGTCTGAAAAATATGCTATTTTAAAAATTTACTATACAAATAAATATATTTTTATATTAAGTACATTTGAAAGTATATTTGAGTATATTTTTAATAAATTTTTGTAGTAATTGTCATCATTTTTATTAGAGCTATTAAAATAAACTGTTATTTTTCCTATTTCAATATTTCTAGATAATAACTCTTTAATAAATAATAATTTTTTACTATAAAGTACCTATATTTACAAGTTTTAGTACTTTTGTAGGTGTAAAAACATTTGCATAAAAGAAGAACAACGTATGGAAATCTCATTACAACCATTTAAAATTCTATCTCAAAAAACTCGCAGCATATAAAGCTAAACATAAAATTGCATTTTGATAAAATTTAGTTTATCGAAAATTAGATAGTTGACATATAAACGGTTTTAATTAAGTAAAATTTTATTTGAAAAACAATATATAAATATAAATATTAGAAAATATAAATTAATCTATTAAGATTTTTTCTTTTCTAAACAAAAGCTGTTATAATATTTTAAAATGCTTGTAGAAATTTTATCATTATTTTTGTAATAAATAATATTTTTTTTAATAACACTTTGTATTTTTTTAAATTATTTACATATAATATAATTCAGTTTTTTAAAATTAAATCATTAACATTACGATCAAAAAAATATCATATACTATTACTACTTAATAAAATTGAATACTATTAATTATTTATTATTATAAATTTATTTATAATAATTAATTGGTTAAATAAAGTAATTAATGAGATTATATCAAATTTAATACGTTATTCAAAGGTTTTTTTTTTGTTGCAGCTAAAATGCCAATATTTGAAATAAATGATAACCTATAAAAACTCGATTACATTATAATTCCTTATTGAATAACCTATTGAAAATAATATTAAATGTGATACTCAATTTCTTAATAGAAAATATCTAGTAAATACAGTCTAATGATTACATTTATTTTAGATCCTATGATTGCTAAATAATTTGAAAAAATGTTCATTTTAATATTTTTTACATTTATTAATTAATAATATAAATAGCAGTTATTATCTTGCATTAATTATCTATTAATCAATTTTAATAACTCGTGTTTTGAATGAAAATATCAAATTAATAGTGAAAATACTTTTTATACTAATTTATACTTACTTAAGAAATGTTGGAATATTCTAAAAATAACTTAAAATGTATAAACTAATAAAATAATAAATTTTTTATCATATCAACTATCTTTTCATCATTATCATTCAGCAATTGTCCTATGCAATGACAGATTAATATTTAAATTTACTATATAAAAAACTTTAAAAACTTTCAAATTGGATTTTAGTATTTTTATTAAAAAACTAAAATAATTTATATTATTTTAGATTGAGATTATAAGCCATATATCTGATTATAGTTCAAATTAATAAATAGCTAATATAAAACTATATTTAATTATTCTTTAAATTTTGTAATTATACCATCTAACCAATGTTTTTAAGTAAAATTATCTTAATAGATGTAAAATTAATACAAAAGTTAGATTATACTTCTTAAAATATTAATATATGTTAGTAAATTCAATTGATAGAATATTGAAAAATAACTATATCATTTAATTGATATAGAATTGCTCATGAAAAATTATTAATGTAATATAATGTATTTTTTGATTTTTACAATTTCATATATTAATAGTATTCCTAATATTCGTGTAATACTTATTAGTCTAATAAAAGAATATTAAAACAAATTTGGAAAATTTATTTAAAAATTAAAGAAATTAGTCTAAAATCAAGTAAATGAGCTAAAATTTTGATTATCATCTTTAAATATTTTATACTAATTGCTAATCTAGTATTTAAAAAAAGCGGGATCTCATATTAAAAACAATTTTTAACTAATTTTATAATTGTTTTAAGAAATAAAACCTAATATAAACTTATAAACTCAATATATATTTTATACTTTACAGTATTTTAGTATTCTTAGAGTGTGTTTAATGGAACATTTATTAAAAATCATGATAATATTAATAATATTAAAAATAATAATGTTGATATAATAATAAAAATTCCATTTGAATAGAGAAAAAAAATTACAGTAAAATATTTATAAAGAAACATTTTTAATAATATAAAGAGTTTATTAATAAATTTTCAATCTATTTGTAATGCTAAAATAGATAAAATTTTATTTTTCAAACGTATTATACTGACATTAACATAATTTAATCCATAAAATATATAAATAAAGTAAAAAATTCCATAAAAGGCATGATAACAAACATAATAAAATTTTTTATTACTTATTATTTTATAGTAAACATAAGATGTGTTTATTATTAATTAATAAATAAATGGTGTGAATATTATTTGAAATAAAAATTGTAGTCACTCACGTTAATTTACAACCAATTCAAATATTTTTATTAATTTTATACTTCTTATTCCTCTTTAGGTTATTAAATCCTATTAATAATATATGGCCTACTATTATGATATTTTAAAAAATTTTCAAATATCTATCTAAAGTTCAAGTATTTTTTATTCAAAAAATCAGCTTTAAAATAAATGATTTAAAGCAAATCTAAGTTATTTGAAGGGCCAGCTAAAAAATTATTAGCTCATTAATCAAGTATTTAATTTTTGGAGAATAATATATTCCTAATAATTATCTTTTTATTCTAGTTTTTACTAAATCATTATTTTAAATATTTATTAGTTACATTTGCAATTCTAATATAGAAAATTTACATATTTTTTTATTGTTAAGTTGATTTTTTATTTAATTGAAATAATGGAATTATTAGAGTAGTAACTGATTTAAAAATAAACAATTTCTACTTAATACTTGCCTTTTTTAAAGATTTATTACTGTCAATCAACAATATAACCTAATTAAATAACAAGTTAAATTTTATTTCTATTAAATAATAGTTTATATATTGTAATAAAAGCTTAAATGTAGAAAGTTATTATATACAATGCAAAAAACATTTATTTTTAAAAAATTGTAGTTTTTTCAATTTAAAATAGAGTAAATTACATAAAAAACTAATTTAAATTACATTTCTATTGAAAATTGTTTGTCGTTAATTTTAATTTCATATATATTTAGCTTAAAATTTTATAAAGTAGTATTAAAATTAAGTTTCTGATTAAAATTATATTAAAAAACTAATAATCTGTATTAAAAAAGTTATAAACGTTTATATAATTTAAATATATATTATTTCTATAAAATAAATATGCAAGAATAATTTAGTTAGGAGTGGTTTATTAAATGCTATTTATTAAATAAAATATATATATATATATATATGCTTATTATTCTATCAAAATTTCATTAAAAATTGAATATAATAATAGGCTTGTATAAAATAAATGATTTTATTTTAATATTTTTTGTTGAATTTTAAAATTATAATCAATTTATATATATTAAAAATTATAACTAATTACCAAATACACGATGAGATTCTTTTAACTTCTTAAAATATAAAAAAACAATTAATTTTAATACATTGGTGTGTAAGAAGGTTATAATTTCAAAAATTTTATTTTTTTTGAGATTATCTTAAGGATTGATATAAATAGTTATGAGAATCTATCAATATCACTACAACATAAATAGACCAATTTTAAAATATATTTTTACTAATGAAAATAATGCTATTTATAAAAAAAGATTCTTTTAAATTAAAAAATTTTGTGAAAAATACGTTATACAATTATGAAAAGTAGATTGTACTGCAATCAAGTGTGTTAAATTCTAATTTTTTAATTCATTTTAAAAAAATATAAATACTGTGATTTTTCGCACTGAAATGAATAAAATAGTTATTCAAAAATGGTATACCCAAAATCCACAAATCATTTCTTTTCTTATTGATACTGTGTGGTTTTACTGGAATAATAACTGCCTTACCACACTACAATATAACATAATCATAGAAAAATATTAGAAATCTTAATTTTACTTTTAAAATAAAATCTGATAAGTTTAATGTGTATATATTCCCATTAATTCTGAAATTTAAATTCTTCAAATGCTCTATATTTTTGTTATTTATTCTTAAAAAATGTTTTCTATCTCTAAAACTTCTAAATTCATGGTGTTTTGTCATTCTTAAAATAGATTTTCTAGGAGCATAGATACTGGTCGATCCAGTATCTATAATTCCAACACATTTTTTACGACATAGCGTCATATTTCCATATTCAATTCTATTCATCATAAACATAAATAAGGCATCATTATATATTTTAAAATACCTTTCAATATTAAAACTCCAATCCAAATGTGTAAGTTTTATTTGGTTCAGCGTTGAATAATTATATAAATTATCGTACTTTCCAAATTTTACCATGCCAGGATATTTTCCACTTATAATATATGAGTGAATATTGTAAAAGTCTTAACAGCGATTTTATACAATTACTTGTTGAGTTCAAGACAAAAATCTACAGGAAATTGATCACTTGGATCTGTAAAATAATTTATTAGCCATTTGAATTTGAATCGTGAAATGTAAAGTGATTTCATTCCTAAAACCCCGTCTGCTTCAAAATTTTCAATATTTTTTTGAAAATTTTTTACAGAAATAAAACTTCTTATCCAAATATTTATATTTGGTGCCTTAAAAAATAATTTTAAATATAGTGATGAAATTAAAACTACTGTAATATAATCAAAAATTTGATCTTCTTGAATAAAAGTATTGATATAATTAATAGTAATATTTTTCTTTTTTATTACACTAGTTTTAGAGGCTTTATGATCATATTTATTATAAATAAATCCACTTAGAGAATGATTAACTGAAGCTGATATATCAAAAACCCACAATCCATATGATCCAGTATCCAAAATTACATTAAATTTCTGAGGTGGAGTACCAATGTACACATGAGTAATATATCTTGCCTAAATTTATGTTAAAAAATTAATGATAGTATTTCTTATTTAAAATGATAACTTTAGCACCATATCCTTTCATCAATATATCAAGATCAGTAAAGTAGGAATTATTTTTCATAGTAATATTACACATATTACCAGTAGAATCATGTTGTTTTCTAATTTAAAATTTATGTGCATTTTTAAAAAAAATTAATACAAAATAAAGGAATATATCATAGGTATGCCTAGTAATAATATAATGCTTATTTTAAACAAATAATATGGATGCATAATTTATCTTTTTTTTAATTTTTCATCAATTTAAATAAGTCATTTATCTTTAAATTATATGCTTTTATACATATTATTGTGATTTTTAATATTCTTAATAATCAACCATACTATCAGGATTTCACTCTACAACAATTCCTAATCACGATGCTGTAATATCAGACGAATAAAAAAATTGTATTTTATATTTTATTTTATATTTTGTAAATATAAGAAATAATTATTTCATTTAACACATTTATGCTACATATTTGTAATCTAAATAATAAATAATCATTAGTTTTCATTAGAAAGCACCAAAATTTAGCATTATATATATTGTCAATTACTTAAAAAACGTTAGAAGAAAATGAAATTATACTTTTATTTTACTAAAAAGTTATAGTTAGATTATAAACATTAATAGTTATTGTCTACAACTATTGCGATTGTTCTTTTATCAAAAAATTCATGATAATTTCTTATTAAAAGTACTTTTAATCAACATTTATGTATCATAAAATCTGATAAGAGTTTTATATTTTTAATATTTATATATTGATTAAACTACTAAAAGTATGTTTTATATATAAAATACAAACTACCTTTTTTTTTAATTACATTCCATTTTTATAATATTATTTGTTATTTATATCAGGAAATTTATTTAATGATACAGTTACATAGAAATAAAGATAAAATTTATTTTTTTTATGCAAATTTATTTATTAATTTACAAATTTTGTAACTACAATAAATATTATATATAATAATATTAATTAAAACTCTATAATAGTATAATTTATTAATTTCTTACATTTTACATTAAAAATATAATATTTTTGCTTCATTATTTAAAATATTACCAAATTATTTAATTCTATATGAATACATTTCAAATAAGCTATCTTTAAACTAGATGAATTTTAAAATTTTACATATTAAGTTATGTTTATAAATAAATAATTAAATAGGAGCAATAAAAATATATACTACCATAATAACAAGTATATATGGCATTTTGTGCTTATTTATATTGTTGATTATAGTCCAAACTCAGGTGTGTATCAGTTTGTATCGCATTGATTTAAGTTTTCCGAATCACATATAGTCTTTTAACACATTAAAAGTATACATTTAGAGAAAATGTTTTATCTAAAATTCTATTAAAAACTTTATAACAGTAGAACTGATATTAATACGCAAAATTTATTAAATTCATTTAATAAATTAAATTTATCATAAAAGTTAGTAACAAGCTTAATTCAAATCTTAAAACCATATAAATATATTTTTAGAATTATAACGTAAAATTTCAATAAATAGTGTTGAATAGCAAAAATTTTCACTTCAAATTAATAAAAAAATGTTTATCTTTTATTGTTACTTGATACTTTAATATAATTCTAATACAAAATAATCTAAAAATTTATCCATATAAATGGTAGAATTAAAATGGTTTATCCAATTAATAATTCTTAAATACATTTCTACATATCGTTAGCTAATCTTAGATTTTTCTCACCACACACCATATCATTTAGTTACTAAATAATGAAATATATTTTGAGCATACATTTTTTTACATTTAAAAACTTTTTTAAATCAACCAATTGTTTGATTTTCTTTTTTTAGTAGGACTAAAAGCATTATAATGATTCATTAAAAAATAACTGTATAATTTTAAGCTCTTTTTTTCCTAAACATCTATACAATTATATGCAAGCATAAGAATAAAAATAAAATTGGCATACGTTTTATTATACTTTAGATATCAAAATGTCACTATAGTTGTTATAATAGTTGCAAATCTTCGATTTTCACTTATTGATACAATCACAATCTTGAGACACATTAATAAGATTATTTACTGTCGTTTGATACTTCAATTTTTTAATCTTATTTATTTAAACTTACTATTATAATTTTTGAGCACATAATTATTGTATGAAATAAAATAGTGATAAATAAATTGAAAAAATTTAATTTAATTAATAAATAATTATTTTGAACAAGTTTTATTAAAATAATATGAACTGTGGTGAGAATAGTTGAGTATCTGATTTCTAGCAAATACATTTTCAGTAGTTTCGTAAAAAAGTCAGATAAAATAGCTTTTATTATAGATATTAAAAACGACTAAGAATATTAATTTATCAGAAAAAAAGCAATCAAACAGTAAAATTTATCATAATATTGAGATTATATATAGATTTTTGTATTATTTATGATTTAAATCATAAGATTCTTGAATTACATTTGCAAATTGAAGTTTATTTCTTCCAAAATCAAATACAGTGTATAATTTTTTCAAAAAAGTTGTTCCTAATATCCAAGTATCTTGTTCAATATAATCTTCACTATCTTGAGCTATTAATGGTAAAATACACACATTATAATCCTAAATTTAAGTAGCTATTAAATTATGTGACAAATGTAAATTTTTACCGATTTAAGAATGATATCATCAAATGAAATGTTATAATCATGATTATTTATAGTAAATATAAGTTTTCCTAGAGATTCCTTATAAGAACAGTTTATATTAAGTCCAATGTGTTCATAAATATAGTTAAAAAAGCCTTTATTCATTGATATTGATTTTAGTGATACTTCTGGCATATGTATAGCTGGTTCATCAATATTTATCAATCCCTTGCATTTATTTTCACATAATGTTATATTATTAAATCTAATTCTAAAATCATCTATTATTTAATCTGAAATTTAATTAATCACTTTTGAATTAGAAATTTCCAATTGTTTCCAATCAAATCAACTTCATTGAGAGGTGGAATAAAGGCACTGTTGTTATAGTACTCAAATGTTATGATTCCTGGATATTGACCACTATAAAACATTTCATATTTTTAACTATTATCTAAATACTGATCTAAATGGAGAGAAAAAATTTTATTAGTTTTTTTTTCTTGCTTATCTAACATCTGCAATATAGATGTAGGATGTTCTTCAAAATATTTTGGATGACTCAATCCCAAATATCCATCGTAATCCTTACATATAATTTCTTTTAAAAGTACTTTTATTATTCCAAATGACTGATTAAAAATGTTATAATTGTTTAGCTAATCAATTTATATAAAACAAATAAAAAATACTAAAGTTAGTTTTACATAAATTGTGTCCATTCCCATTCTACCAATTGCAGCAAATGAATATAAGGCTATTTTAAATTTTTTTCGTAAATTAAAAAATGTCTTGGAATATTTTTTTTTAAAACCATTTCTCTTTATGTTGCAATAAACTGTTTTTGATATTGTTTTTTTCCCAAAAACTAATAGACTTTGAGTTACAAAATTACCTACTACATCTAATATCTGTGGCGGTTCACCAATAGCTATTTTTGTGGTGTATATGGTCTTAAAGTTTTATATAAAGTAAAACAAAATATATAATGAAAATTACTTTTTTACTATAATTTAATATCGTGTTAAAAAAAATATCATAATACATGAATATATCAAATTCTTTAAACATCAGTTCATTATTAATACTTTCACTTGAATAATTTGTTCTAAATTAATCGTAATCATCTATCTTATATATAAATTAGTAGTAACTTTATTTCATCTATATTTTGATCACCATTAACCATATATTTTAGTAAAATAGTAAAAATAAAAGTAAATAGCTTCATTTTTTTATTAAGATATAATCTAGTGTTAATCAAAGCTTTTATCATTAAATTAAACGTTTAATGATAAGAATTAGTAATACATTATGTTTAGTCTTTAAACTAATAATAATCTGATTTATCTCTAATCCAGGCTTGGATTCTAACAACATATTCTAAATCAATTTAAAAGCTTCTTATTGTTATGGTTGAATTAGTGTATAAAATAATTAATAATCTAAATTGAATGTATAATATATTTATTTCTAATATTTATAAAAAATATTATGATAAAATAATAATGTTTAACTTGTTAAAATGATTATCTTTTACAATGATATATCATATAATTTTCCACTAGTACCCTTAAAAATAATGGTCATTAAATCTATGATAACTTATCTTTGTAAATGTAAGATTAATAATATTCATATAAAAAATAGTTACTATAGCATCGTATTAAAAATTTGTTGTTATTTATGTGTTAAGATTATTTCTTATTGTCTATAAAATATACTTCATAGGTATGATATCAAAAATAAGCCACATAACTAATTGTTTTTAAAATACTTAAAATTTATAAATTATAAGAATTGATTCATTAATAAATTTGTATCTTTTTAAATATTATAATTATAATAACAATATGATTAAATCCTATAATGAATATCTTATTAATCTATTTCAGATAATTCCTATCAAAATTAACCATGGCACTAATTTTTTTATATGATAAACATTTAAAAATATAAATTATATTAATTTACATATCTCTACTAACGTCAAAATACATTACAATAATGAAAATGACTATTAAATTAGTAACTAAAAAGTAAATATGATTCAATTGGACAATTTTTTAAAATTTAAGTAATAAATGTCGTATTTTCAATATGATTACGATTATATTATCCTATGATATTTAAAAATTACATTATTTGGTATATCATACATTTAAGTCAACTTTTTTTATTAAAATATTTATATAATAGCAACAAAGATTTTTTTAGTAGTCTTGAATTAAAAAAAAATTCTTATACTAATATTATATATATATAAAATTAATTTTTTTATATTTTGATAATTTAAAGAACAGCTTATTTTATAAAAATTGATCTTTTACAATAAATTTTGGTATATAAAGCTAAAATCAGATATATTTTTTAGATCTACACAATAATTACTATTTAAAATATCTATTGTTTAATAATAATATTTAATTGTTCATTATAACATATTTTTAACATAAAAATGTTAAATTATATGGTTATAATCTAGTTTATTTTACAAAACTACTTTAATGTGTATGTATTTTTTTTTGGAGAATGACACATTTACTGTTTTGCAAGATTTTTGATATTATATTAATCTTTAGGTAAACAAACAAAAGTAGTCTATATAACATCATCCATATTGTACTACATTCATATTTTTGGTCTAAAAATGAAATCTTAAGAACAAGTCTTATGAAATATGCTATTATTATATAAAAACACACACTAATGATATTTATAGTTCAAATATGTGATATATTGTTTAAAAAAGATTAAATTATTAATTAAAAAAATAAAAATTTTTTCTTTTTTTTGTTTATTTTAATTTTTTTATAGCTTATAAGTTAATACTAATATATATAAAATGGTTATTATAATTAAAAAATCTAAATATAAATATAAATAGATTTTAAATTCACTTTAATATAGATAAATATACATTAATAGTATTAAAATACCTTCAAATTATTATTATCTATCACAATATTTTGTAATGTATGATTTATGGTAATAATAGTCAGCTAAATTATATTTTTAGTGCATAATTACCATTTTATCTATCAGATCTTTAACTAACCATATTATTTAATATTTATATGCACACATTTTTGACTTTTATAATAAGAAATCACAATTAAATGTAAGTTTTTACAATAAATTTTTCTATAATTTAAAAAATTTGAAACAAGTGTGCATTCCATAAAGAAATCTAGTTCTTAATACAAATGTATCAGTTGATTTCTGCTTTAATTAAAGACTATTTTTAAAAAAATTCTTTATGATATATCACTTAATATTTTAAATATGAAATTAATTTTTTTTGTAATGTTAATCTATGATTTTTACAAAATAAACGTTAGCATCAATAAAATAAAAAAAATATTAAGTATATATGAATTAGCAACAGTCAGTTGATGCAAACATATCTAAAGACACCTTTTTTTTTATATATATATAGGTATTGTATAATTTATGAATTAAAATCACAGATTACATTCATTGTTAAATATTTATACATCTATAATAATTCAAATGATAAATAATATTATCCATATTATAAGAATAAACACCTAAATTTTTTTACTTTATTCATTTTAAAATAAATTAAGATATTTATTTATATTTTTGAATGTATAATGAGGAGTAAAAATAGATTTTTACAATTTTTTAAATAAGTTTTCACCAAAAATTTGCAATTTCTATAGCTTTTGTTCTATATTAACAAATTCTAATGAGTTAAATTTTATGTTCTATTATCATACTTATCTTTTTCAATCATTATACATAAATAGTGAGATTTAAAAAATAAAAGTCTGAGTATATATAAATGCTTTATATAATTGAATAAAAAATTCTTATAGGGTAATATATTTTTGAAAAAAAATTATGCTTTACTTTTAAAAATATGAGTGTTAATTTCTAACAAATTAAAAAATTCTAATAAAATAAAAGGAATAGAATTTTCACATTATTTGATTTAAAATGGTATATTATTGAAAAAACATGGAGTACGTTGCTATGTAAACTAACAAAAGTTAGCTTGTAATGTATCTTAAAATTTTTTGATTATACCCATATTATGTAAATAAATTTACAACTTCAAATAAAAATATAGATAGTTTGATGTTATAGAATTAAATTAATTTGTATTAAAAATGAAATAAATGATGTAAAAGTGAAGCTATCATGTACTATTTAAGTAATAAGCGTTAAATATGTGATTATATATTTTTTATTGTGTATATCTTGATGTTTTTATGCTCAAATAGTATTTTTTATTTTCTTTTAACATTTGCAAATAAAATTGTATTCATTTCAAAGTTAAAAACTGTAAAAAATCTCTTCAAAAACGATGCACCTAAAATCCAAGTATTTGGCTTTATGAAAAATGAGCTTGGTGGAGCCATAAATGGTAATATACATACATTACTAGTCTTAATTTACAATTATTTAATTAATTTTTTATGCTAAGATGATAATGTTATTACCTTTAGCACTAAATCATCCAATGTAACATTAAAATCACGATTATTTATAGTGAATATAAGTTTTCCAAGTGTTTTCTTATAACGGCATTTCACATTCAGTGCAAGATGATCAGTTTCATAACTTCGGAAACCTTTATTCCTTGATATTGATTTTAGTGATACTTTTGGCATAAGTATAGCTGGTTCATTGATGTTTATTAATCCATAACATGAATTTTCACACAATATTATATTATTATATTTGATTCTATAAAGAAATTTATTTTCTATTTTATATATTTTTCATACCTTTGAATTGGAAAAATCCAGTCTCTATCTATCAAATTAACTCCATGAAGAGGAGGAACAAATACACTATTATCATAGAAACCAAATGTTACAATTCCTGGATATGAATCACTATATTTTATGTTCAAATAGTTTTAATACTTAAAGATAACTTATTAAGATGAAGAGAAAATATTTTTGGAATAGATGTATTCTGGTTAAGTAATTGAGGCAATATTGAACTAGAATCATGTGTATAGTAGTTTGGATAGTTTAATCCTATAAATCCATCATAACCATCACATATGGATTTTTTAATAAGCTTTGTAATAATTCCAAACTTTTTATTATATAATTTGTATTTATTTAGCTTTTATAAAACAAATTTATATACAAATTTAGATTGTTGTAATTAATACATGTATAGTATCACTTCCTAATATTCCTATAGCAGTTAATGGATACAAGAATATTCTAAATTTTTTATTTAATCTATTAAAAGTTTTTGATTGTTTTTTTTTGAAATTTTTAGCCTTTAATTTGCAGATAGAATTTTTTTTTAAAGCTTTTCTATCGTAAACCATTAAACATTGTGTATTGAAAGTGGAAACAACTTCAAATATTTGAGGAGGTTCGCCAATAGCTATTTTTGCAGTATATATCGCCTATATAATTTTATAAATAGTCTCTAATAGAGAAAAATACCATTTTAGTGTACTTTTTCATAATGTTAAAAAATATATCATAATACAAAACTTGGTTGTAATTTATGGACCCGTCTTTTGTACTATTATCAAAAAAACCGGTACCATACTAATTATTAATACAAAATCCTTTTGATATACCTGATGTCAGTAAAATTTTTACTTGAAAAAACTACATATGTTATTGATATAAATAAAATAGAACATATAAACTTCATTGTCATCTTTTCAAATGTAATACTATAAAAATAAGATTAATATCCATATTATAGTACAATCTATATAGAAAAATTGATAAGATAAATTTACAGATAAGAATTTATAGATATTATAAAAGTTTCAATTTAAAAATTTAATTTTTTTCAATAAATTGTGTGTCTAAATACGATAATAATATTATCCATTATTAAAATGTTATTATTTTATCTCCTTATAAATATAAATAGTATTATACTAAATAAAATTTTAAATTCCTTTCTTAAAACCATAGAGATATATTTTATCATATTCATGTATGTGGAAAGTACCATAAAATTGTCTCAATGATACTATTAATAAAATATTAATAACTTTAAAAACTTAAAAATTAACATTGTTTTTTATTGAAATTTTAATTTTATCTTATCTGAATATTAAAATAAAAAATGTTTTAGCATAAAGCACTCTAACAATAAATAAAGCATGTTGAAAACTAAATTTATAATAAATATAGCAAACTCAATATTGCATTCTATATCAACTATTTCTTTTTAAGAACTATATCACCACTTAAAAATACCGTAAAAAAAATAAAATAATGAATAAAGTTAATAATATTTAGTAAAATCTTGAAATGTTGTATTAAGAATCTTATGGCTAATCAAGAAAAATAAAAAAATTGTTTTTTTTATTTGCTCACACAAAATATAAAAGTTTTATTTAATTAAAGTTATCTATAAAAATTAATATACTATATTTTATAAAAATTAATATATTTAAGCAGTATAAATGCATAAAAAAATAAAATTACTGATAAAATTTGTAGTAAGAATATTTCGTGCAATAAAAGTGATAGCAATAGATGTTTAAGTGAAAATATATTATTATGATTGATTAACTTTGGCAAATTGGATTTTTCTTTCGCCAAAATTAAAAACTGTGTATAGTTTTTTTAAGAAAGGTGTTCCCAGGATCCAATTTTTCATTTCGGTGTTGGTGTAATTAGAGTGTAATGTAATTGGTGTTATGCAGATATTTTCATTCTATAAAAATTTAACAAACTTTTTTTATAAATATAATAAACCTTAAGTATTAAATCATCAAATGAAACATCATAATCATGGCCATTTATCGTAAATGTAAGTTGCCCTAAAGATTCAATATGATTACAATTCACATTGAGAAACACATCAGCTGTAGAAAATGGTTTAAAGCCAACAGCATTCGATATGAGATTGAGAGAATCAGCAGGCATATATAAGAAAGGTTTATCAATATCTATTAACCCAGTACAATGGTTTTCACAAATAATCATATCATTAAATTTAACTCTATTCACTACTATAATTTTAAAATAAATATTATTAATACTTATCAATCAAAAATTTCCAATTATTTTCCAAAAGATTAACATCATTTAATGGGGCTATAAATGCACTTTCTTCATAGTGTCCAAACTTTACAATTCCAGGATATGTATTACTAATTTTTATAAATTTTTAATTTGTTATTATAATATATTGTATACTTTTTTAAATAAACTGAATAAATAGGTAAAAATGAATCATTTGTGTGCCACAATTTTTGTAATAATGTTTGGGATCCATTTGAGTCGTTCAAAAAATATCCTAAACCAATTGAACCTTCTACATTTCTACAAAAAAAGCCGTTTGAAACATGTTTTATTATTAAAAATTTTTGATTAAGCATATTTTGACCAAATAACTATCAACTTTGATTATACCAATTTATAAATTAAAATCATTTTTATTACACTAACTACATCACTTCCAACTGTACCATTCGTTGATGATGTGGAATATTCAAATTCAAATTCTATTGGTACAGTTTGAAAAGTTTCGGATATGTTTTTATCAAATTTTTTAATATTCCACTGGCAATATAATGAATTGGTTTCAAAAAATTTGTCATATACACTCAAAAAATGTTCATCTGAGCTTACTATTACATTAAATAATTGTGGTGGTGTACCAACAGCCAATTTAGTAGTATACATTGTCTTTAATTATTTTAATATAACTATTAAAATATCAATTCATACTTTATTATAATAGTTTGATAGTAGTTGCAGTAAATTATGAATATATTGTGCATAAGTTACTTCATCATCACTAATATAGATATATTATTGTTCTCAGCTGTAGTGCTATAATGTTTTAATTTTATATCAAAATTTTACTTTCCATTTGCTGCTTCATCATTACATGCAATTAAAAATAGCTTTAAAATAAGCAAAAGTATATAAAATAGCACCATATTTTATTCAGACTGCTATCCCAATCTATATAATAGGAAACTCAATTTATATACAACTATTAAGATAAATATTAATTTTTTGATAATATTATGTATTTTAACTAATCTAAAAATTTATATATAAATTTTATCAATACAATACTAACTAATTATAAAAAACTTTTTGTTGATAAATTATGTAAAATTGATAATATTTTGTAGATAACATTTTTACGCTAAAACTAATTAAGAATGTTGACAATTATACAAAGATAACTTTATTTATTAAAATTAACGTATAAAACTTTTTGAGATATAAACTTATAATGACTGTAAATAAATTTTCTATGATACAGATAAAAAATGATAAAAGTATAGATTTTGTCAATCAAAATTAATTTAAAGAACACACAATGTATCATGATGAAAAATAAAATTTTTACTTCTAACATACTTTGCTTTAATCATATTTTTTTAATTTTATAAAAAATATGAGAAATAATTTTTGTTTTAGGATATCAAAAAATATACTTAGTTATCACTAATTGTATGACATTTATCAGAAAAAAATTAATGATCTTTAAAAAAATCATACCTATTTTTATAAATAAAACATAAAATATACAAATTAAATACAATAATATAGCCGAGTTACATTTATTTAAACCATATTTTTTAAAATCTATTTAATATAAAACAAAATGTATGATATAAAGCTCAAATATATCTCTACTTTAATGTAAGAATTAAATTCAATATTTATTTAGACCATTTTTTAACTTTTTAGCGAAAAAATTGTTTTATATTGTGTATAAAATACAACTTTGTGATAACCGAAAACATCACCGGCGTATCATCGTTACTAATCGTTTATTACTAATGGTGTCCTTTATTTGTGCGTTTTATAACATGCCTAAGCTTATACTTGGCCAAACTAAACCTTTATTTATGAACAAATAATTATAATTTAGTTAAAAAAAATCTAATTTTAAAATTGAAAGTTTTTTTTAATCTAGAAAATACATTGTTTATTTTCTGTCTATTATTTAAAGCTACAATTTTATTCACATAAAAACTACATTATAGCCAATCTTGTAATATAATTTTATCATTATAAGAATCCTTTGTTATTAAAAGTAGGATTCAAAGGATTTATATGATGTAATTTTAAATTCCAATGAGACTCATGGTAACTACTTGTAAGGTTTATAAGCATCACTAACTTCAAAGCTTTTTTCAATTTATTTAGAACCTTTACGATTCACTTCAGATATTTATTATTGATTGGAGACAATTCAACTTAATAAAAATCTATAAATATCTGACTGTTACTCATCATATGTTTAAAATTGCCTTGGGGATGCATATTAGTTTATTATTCTAAACTTTGAATAACTATTCTATTAATTATAGATCATTCACACTGTTATAAATCTATGCATATGTGTTACAATTAGGACTAGTATTGCAACCGAATACTTTATTTTAAGAAGTATTAATACCTTTTAAATGTATGCTAAGAAGCATTTGAGTGTTGATTGAAATAGATATAACGTACAGCTATAAATATAATCATTTGTTTGTATTAAAATTTTCAATATTAACTACTATATTTTTAAAAAATTTAAAATAAAGTTATGTTATATAGGTAATAACGCTATTCACCGATGCATCGCCACCTTCCCAGTACGATAATTAAGCACCTACCCCTTGTTACGACAACACTTTATTCGGTACTAATCGGATCCACTTCGATCATGAGTAATTAAGTTCGAAAACACAATGGTATTATAAAAACTCTCTTTTATAAATAATAACTTTTTACTTTTAATATTTTTTAAAAATTCTCTACTTTATTTCAAAATTTATATGTATAAGGATTTAAAAATATTATTTTTAGTTATAATAACTTCTTTATAACATTGTCAATATTAAAACGAAGTATACCGATATTTTTTATTTTTTAATATATATGTAATTTTTTTAGTTTAAAATACTTGAAACGTTCAAAGTAAAATCCCTTTTGAACAATCATTACCTCTGTATTAAAAAATGCTTAAAACAACAAACAAACTATTGCGATAACAGAATCTAAGGCTATTTGGAGAACTTTTAATTAATTAATTAAAGTAATTCTTTTAATTGACATTGTTTTTATAAAAAAGGAATATTTTAATAATCTGATTAAATGATATTGATTTTATTTCAACAATAAATTAATATCATTTAATGTGGATAGTTATTTACTTATGTATTCATAAATTTAAGAGAAAAAAATGAATAATTTATCAATTTTTATATGATATATCTCCTAATCTTACAGATTAACCAATTACCTTTGCTTTAAACAAATGTATTAATTTGGTTAGTTGTATACCTGCGCATAATTTTTGTATTGGTGATTGGTTGGTAAGTTGTTCTGTAATATCTTTAATATAAAATATATTCATATCTTGTATTAAGTAGCCTTCTGTTTATATTGATATCAAGTTTATCTATGTTTCAGAATAAAGTCATTGAAAAGAACTATCGAGAATATGATCATAGGTGCATTTCATCGGTCTTTACTATTATTTTATCAAATTTTAGAGTCTTTGTAAATAGAAATGTTTACCTTTATCATATTAAATGTTATGGTTTTGATATGGACTACACATTGGCTGGTAATTTTTTATCTTACTATGCATATATTATCTGTAGTATACATTTTTATTGGTGGGTCTTATACACTAGCTTATTTTTACTAAGAATTACTAAAAATTTAACCTTTTTAATGTTTTTATTTTTATATTATAACAAAATATAATATGATGATTATGCATTGTTGTTTTTATGACATCATATTGTTAAAGCTAATATTTCTTATTTATTTTTAGAATAATTATTATCATATTTTCTATTTAAATTTTTACAGTTTTTATAAATAATTTTATGTGATTTATAAATATATTATAAATTAGTATTTATTTTTTATCTTAATCTAAATTTTTAACAATTTTATTGGAATAAATAATATTTTTTTATTAAAGAAAAAAGTTTTTATAAAATCTACACATTATAAAGAACAACCATGAACATTTAGTATATTACGTAGCCTATTTTTTATATATATTTAAAGTTAACTTTAAAAATAATCGAATAAATCTTAATCACAACGATTTTTAAGTATGAATATTTTTTCTTTCTATTAAGCTGTCATATTTTGATATGGATTAAAATTTTTCTTCATAATTTTTTTTATTTTATGATCAAATTTTTAATTAATATTTTTAGAATACAAATCTCCACAACTTGAAGATTTAATCTTTTACTTTGCAAAAAAAAATCTTATTGAACTTGGCTATCCTGAGGTGTTTATTTATTATCACTAGTGTTGTATTCTAAATATGAAATGCTAAATTTAATAATTAGGCAATAAATAAAATCGACTATGACCCAAAGTTCTCTTTTAGGTATAATAATACATAATCAGTTTATCTAACGGCTATTTTCCTTAAATAATTTAATACGAGTACTTTAAAAGAATTTACTTAATAATATTTATTTAAAAAAATATTATTTTTAAATTGATTATCTTTATTTTTTATCAAAAAACTGTAAATAAGTCATTTTTAATTATAAAACAGATTGTAAATCAATTAATATTTAATAACACACAAAACTTATACTTTTACATTTATTTAAATGCTTATTGTTAAATCATAATTTTAAGAAATAAATTTAAAATGGAGTTTAGCTGTTAGAATTATCTTTACTGTTTTAGTTGTTTTTTGATGATTAATTACTATTAGAGGTGTTATTTTTGATAACGCTCATGGAAATATCTTAAAGGTAATATTTCTTCATGTTTCAATTGATAATCTTTAAAATACAATCATTTTTTGCTCATATTTGTTTAATAAGTGCTCTTTCTATAGTTTAATATTTGATTCAATGAAAAAAATAATTTTTTAGCTTGTTTTGTATATAAACAACTAATAGGTTGATCCTTATGGCTTTATTTTGCTAGCTCTACATGGCCTTCAATTCCTTAAAAAGTATCCAATCACTTATTTTTAATTCATAATGAAAAAACAAATTCAATTTTTTAGAACAGAAATTAATGAATTTTATCCATCCCGCTTTGTTGACGTAGCTACTATTATATTAATAATTGGATTCATATTTTTTTGCTTAAATAGATTTCAAACACTAAACGCTTTGTCATATTTAATACACTTTTTGATATTCCTGTTATTTATATGGCATCTGCACTTATTTCATTTTTCGAATCGCATCCATCATGGACCAAGTATTTAAATCATATCTATAACAAACGTAAATTACATAGTTCACTTTATAAAGAGTAGAAAACGGCTTACAATGTGGTCGTACTAAATTGACTTATCAAACAATACAGTCTGATGTTATTTATGCTGTAGACACTTGTCATAGAAACGTATCCTTCAATTTATCGAGTTTTTTCTAACTTTATATAAATAAACTTATATTTTTTCACATCAAGAAAACATTAAAAAGTAAAATTATTAATAATTTTGAATGCTACATTAATAAACGAATTGAATTACCCATACTTTTGCACAGGTAGTTTAAACTTACTACTGTCTCTTTTAATCTATGAATACTAAATTATAGAATCAAGCAAAGTGGAAGGAAAACATTCATTGTTACTAATAGTGACTATTGGTATACAAATGTACTTATTTTGATTAGATGATTGTTTAACATCAATAAAAATTATTTAAACAACTAAACTTTTAGCACGTAATGACATACTTGTTTGATTGGCCAGCTGATCAACTTCAGGTAATCTCACATTAAAAAACTATTGCCATATAGTCGAATTTAAAATAGGATGGAATGACAACAAATTGGCGTCACTATTTTGATATTATAATTGTTGATGCTAAAAAACCGTTGTTTTTTGGATTAGGAACAACACTTAAACAAGTAGATGTAGATTCTGGTGTTTCATACGTGGGTGCATATATTGGGCCATTAAATCAAGGTGAGGTATATCAAGGTGGAAATTCAGCTATAATATCAGATATGCTTCATACAACTGGAAAAGTAGTTATTAGTGAATTAACAATAAAAATAAACATTAATTCATATCTCTTTAAGGATATTATTTATATTGGTGACCACATATTTGGAGATATTCTAAAGTCTAAAAAGCGTCAAGGGTGGAGGTAATCCCTAGTTAGTACACTAATTTTAGAAATTATTACTATTACCTATAGAACGTTTCTAGTTATTCCAGAGCTTAGAAATGAAATTGAAGTGTGGAGAACCAGAAAAGGTATTTTCCTAAAATAAAAATTATGATACTTATAAATTATATCTAGAAAAATTTGATGCTGTACAAAATTTAGAAGCAGCAATGGCAGAAAAATTTATGTAGCTTATTATTTATAATCAACTTTACTTACCTGTTTATTAATTTTGCAGTAAAAATGATTCAAAATCTAATGAGAAGGTTGATGTGTCTGAAATATCTCATAAGATTAAAGTATTTATATTACTTATTATTATTATGGTTTTAATAAATAATTTTTGACCATTATTATGATGTTATTTTATATGAAAAATTACTATATAGGAAGCTGTTGCTAAACTTGAAAATTGTTATGGAGAACTGGGTAGTCTCATGAGATGTGGTAATATTTTGTTACTTAAATTCCATTTTTACAATTAAATACTTGACTACAATATATATTATACTAACAATCTTGTTTGTTTTATAGGCTCTCATTTAACATTTTTTGCCAGTCAGGTCTCCAGATATGCCGATCTCTATTCATATTCTTGTTATAATCTAATATATTATCCTTTTGATTATTTTTACAGAACACCACTCATTCTAGTACTGATTTATGTTTGCTCTTTTTTATAGTTTATTTATAGATGCCACATGAATCGACTGTCAAGCAAATTGAGCCTAAACAACAAAATACTGAAGAAAAACTCGCTGGAGACGTAAATACTGTTATAGCAGAAGAAGAATGTGAATTGGATGAAAATGCTAAAGTATCACTATGATAAAATTAGAATATTTTATTTCTATTAAATAATTTCATTTCCATATTTCATACTACGCTTTCATATATCTTTATGTTATAAACTGTTGTTATTCAACCATCTCACTTTTTTGAGTATTATTGTATCCTAAATTACTAGGTTACTATAATTGTAATTATAAGATTCTTTTTATAATGTAATCAACTTATATTCATACCTTATACCCACATCAACAACAGTATTACTATAAGTATGTACGCGGTTGTGTGTAACCATTCAACCATCATTGAAATGCTTTACTATTCTCTATTATTTTAAACAAAGATAACAATTATACATATTTTTCATGTTAAAAATATACAGTTAGCCACACATTTTCCAATCAAGCCCATCATTCTAACATGTATTATCAAAAATAAGTCATCATAAATTTATCAATCTACATATACTATATTAATAAGGATAAAATTGGAGTTAAAAATAAATCAAATTCTGTTATAGATCAGATCATGATTATAAATACCTGTGTTATATGTTTATATGCGCGCGCTAGTCTGTCGATCTGGCGGTTACTGCATTAAAAGCAAAGAATAGGGTAGAATATTTAGACATATTTCTTTATGATTTTTAATAAATATAGCATCACAATTAACATTTATCAAAAATAATTCACAATATCTTATCATTTATTATCGAAAAGTGCATATAATTTTTATTAAGGTTATTAATAAATTTAAAGTGTTTCATTATTATTATTATATAAATTTTGTTACTCATTTTTAGAATTTTTATTCATAATGTTATAGTATAATCAAATGATAATGTATTCATGTTGCCCATAAACTGGCATCACTAAAACCAATTATTAGCGTTAAGATCTATTCAAAATTATACATATTATGATTTTATTTAGTAAATAAACTCAAAATATAAATCTTACACATGTTTATGAAGTCGTTTAGACTTTATTATGAAAAAATCGTTGTAAGCAGTGAATTTATGGTTTAGTATATTATATCGATAGAAATTGTGGTTATATTTAGTTTTTTACATTTAAAATAATCTAAGCATTTTTTTCAAGTCATCACATTATGATATGTGAAATATATGATAAAAATAAATATTACTTGCTTATTTTTTCAAATAATTATTGGATTCTTCATATACTAAAGTTCCCAAATTAAATTATCTTATGTTTTGTTAATTTCTCCTTTATTTCTTAATAAAATAATTACACCATAAGCAATTCATGTATCTAAAATATTTATTATTGGTGAGTAGAAACAATGTTTAGTATGAAACAAAACTATGCTATGAGTATTACTTTGACACAAGTAAAAGCACGTTGGTCAATAGGCTCACGATTTCTATGTTGAATTAAATTATAATTATCCAATTAATTTTAAAATACTTTATTATAATAAGTTATCATTAAGATAATAAGAATGCATTCATCCGTTATCCCCTAATAATAGAATGCAATATTTATAGAATTATAGACAATGGCAACAGTAATCTCTATAAAATATCACTATTATCTTTTTTATGCATGATTAATTTTTATAAAATATAGTTATTAAGGGATTTTACTTTTATTAAGAAAAAACCAATCCTACAATTAAATTTACGCGTGCACGAAGATATAATATCAGAGGGAATTATTCAAAAAATGCATTTCTTGTTCGATGGAATAAACATATTTCCTATTAAATTGATTTAAAATAGTAAGTTAACAATTTTATAGTATTTAATGACTTTTTAGTGAAACACTTCATTCAAAATTTCCACTTGTTAGTTCTTCTCACTGTAGATATAAAAATAAGTGTAAAGTCGATAACTCGAGGAATCGAAACAACATATAATATACAGAGAATGAAATAGGTATATTTTATAAAAGATAGATTGAGATTAATAATTCAAGTATCATAGTGTATCAAAACCATAGACAGACATATATTCTATTGATCCCATGACAAAGACAAAGTATTATATATTATAAAAAGATTTTAAAAATACTTTATATTTAAATTTTTTAATCTTACCTAGCCCAATTTAATCACATATTATGCATTAAAAAATGCAATCTTATCAGCATAATATTAAGAATAACTTATTTCAATTAATTAGCTTTTTTTGAAATTTTTTAATTAATTTTGTGTAGATTATTCAAATTAAGCATACAAAAGAGTGTATACAATATGAAATCGTAAGCTCTAAAATTACACATTTCAATAAGCAATAATTTATGAATGGAATAATACGATTTAATGGAATATTTCTCTAGGAAATTAATCACTTTTAATGACCATATTATCCGGTTATATTTAAGATAAAAAGATTGGTTGTCAGAAACCATTCTATAAATCATTGTTCTATTAACTGATACATTGAACGAATATTATAACTATTTTATAGTGAAAAAAGTATTAATTTGTTTTGTAAATTCTTATTATATCATGTGAAATGGAGAAACATTACAGAAAATATGATCATAGGTAAAATATTTACTAGTATGAGATATTCGTTTAAAATTATTAATTATATGTATATATTTATTAGAATTTTTGTCAACAGAAATGTCTATATGCATAATATAACATGTTATGGATTTGATTTGGATTACACATTAATAGGTATGAGTAAATTTACTAGTGAATTGTTATTGAAGATGACAACAACCACCAATTACTAATCATAACATTATTAGAATATAAAGCACCGTATATACATGAATTAATATTTGAATTTGCAAAAGAAAATCTTATAGAAATGGGTTATCCAAAAGTAGATTTTTTTATTAATATTAACATATAAAATAAAAATATACAAGGAAATTAAAGATATTCGCTATAATCATGAATATACAACAAGGTACTAAAATTACTTACATTTGACTTATTTACATATATTATATTATTTATTTTTATATTAAAAATATATATTCAAATTTTATGATTCTTAGAAATTGATATATTAAATTCTTTAATATATAAAATAACATATTTTTTGTTGCAATAGAGGACTTATCTTTGATACTTATCAAGGAAATTTTTTAAAAGTATATTTATGATTATTAATTTATTTTTTAATTATTTAATATAATGTTATAACACATGAAAGGTCGATCCATATGGAATGATTCTTCTTGGAGTTCATGGATTTAAATTTATGGATAGGTAAAGTCTTTAAAGCAAAATTCAATGCCTGCAAACGATACCAATATAGTTTATTTTAAAATTTAGAAATGATATTTCAAAAAAATATCCATCTAGATTTGCCAATGTAAATTTAAATGTAAAAGCTATCATTATTTTATATCATTAAGATAAGAAATAAAAAACGATTTGTTATTTACAATACAGTGTTTGATCTACCTGAAACATATTTAATATGTGCATTAATAGCATTTTTTGAAGATAAAAGAAATAATTTTTTAAAGTAATAATATGTAATAAATTATTCGAAAACTATATTTTATATGATAGAATTGAAAATGGTGTTGAAATAGGACGAACTCAAATAACTTATGCTACAATACAAACTGACGTCGATCTTGCTGTAAATGCATGTCATGTGAATGTAATTGGTGTTGATAAATAGTGAATTTTGTTTTTTCATTTAAAAATTTAATTATGTGAAATAAAACTTTAAATATATATTAAAATGACTAATTATCAATATTTATATGTATATATTGTGTTTTATTATAGAGCACTTTGAAAGATCATATTATCAAAAATTTCGAAAAATATGTTAATAAAAGATTTGAATTACTTCAATTAATACACAGGTATCTTTTTATTATCTATTTTATACGATTCAACAAACTAATATTAATTAGATTGAAGCAGAGAGGAAAAAAAACTTTTATTGTAACAAATAGTGATTATTCCTATACAAATGTAACTTATATTTATCAGTTTAAGCCAAAATTTTATTTAATATTTATAATAATGCTATATTGTGTTTAATATTATATTTCGTTAAGAAAATGATGAGTTATCTATTTGATTGGCCTACTCAAATGTTAGAAGTATAATTGTAATAAAAATTGATACTTACAAATAACTATATAGAAAGGAATGACAACTGATTGGCTTCAATACTTTGACATTATTATTGTGAATGCAAACAAGCCAGAATTTTTTGAAAATGGAACCACATTAAAACGTGTTGATATAAATACAGGAAGATGTTATATTGGAGCTCATATTGGGCCTTGTAATAAAGGTGAAGTATATCAAGGTGGTGATTCTACAATCCTTTCAGAAATGCTAGCTGCTGATGGCAAAGTCATTTCCAATAATTTCATATCTCTATTATAATTTTTTCTGTAAAGAATATCATCTATATTGGAGATCATATCTTTGGGGATATTCTTAAATCAAAAAGACAACAAGGTTGGAGGTATATTTATTAATTATAGCTTTATATTATTATTTATAATAATCATTTTTTAAGAACATTTCTTGTTATACCTGAATTGAGACATGAAATTGATATTTGGAGAACTAAAAAAGGTACATAGCTATATTCTTCTCAATAGATATATTCTTATTTAATTAAGATTATTTTGATGCAGTTCAAAACTTAGAATCACAAATGGCAGAAAAATTTTCGTAATTATAACAATAATGATGATGTTTATTGGAAATTATATTTTTATGTTGTATAGTAAAACAGACTCAAACACATGTACTAAAGTTGATGTCACTTTACTATCTGATAAAATTAGAGTGATGATAATAATTTTTTTCAACTATAATATGATAACATTATTTTTTAATCTTTTATTATAATAAGGATGCAGTTACTAAACTGGAGAATTGTTATGGCTATCTTGGAAGTACGATGAGATGTGGTATTTAATTTGAATTCAACTTTTAGTAAAATATTTAATTTTTTGTAAACTCTATTTTTAGGGTCTCATTTAACATTTTTTGCTAGTCAAGTGTCTAGATTTGCTGATCTATATTCTTATTCATGCTATAATCTCATCTATTATCCTTTTGATTATTTCTATAGAACTCCTCTTTTATTAGTAAAGATTTTTATATTTTTTATAATTTATTTTTTAATAATAAAGCTACCTCATGAAACTACAATCAAACAAATTAATACAAATAAAGTGTATAAATATGAAAGTGACAATGAAAGTGAAAATATGATTACTAAATATGAGGTTAACAACAACCATACGCTTATAGTAGAAGAGGAATGTGAAGCTTGTTGTCATATAAAAGCTCAGCAAAAGCAGCGATGATCTTTTTAAATATAGTCCATGCGTTATTTTCTTTTTTTTCACTGAATAATTATAACTTTTGTTAAAATTTAAAAGTTTCATTTTTAAATTTACCCCTAATTTTTAACTAACTAAATTGTTTCCATTTATACTTTTATTTTTGCTTTAATTCATGGCACTTTCTAATTTTCATGTTTAGACTATTATCATTTATACCTGAATTTTATTCTTATTTGAGATAATTTTTTTAACTAGACTAAAAAAGATAATTACTTCACATACTCGCATAAATGAACTATACATTAATCTTAGTAAATATTTGATTATTTTTAAAATCTACATATATATTGCTTTAATTAACTCTCTTTTATAAAAGAAATGACTCAATTTTTTGTTAAATATATTTATGATTTATTTATATATAATTCATTTATTTCTTATTAAATGACTTAAAAAGATTATTTTATTTTTTATGTTTATTATTATTAACTTCAATAAATATAATTTATCCATTTAAAAATGTTCATTTATTTATATGAATTAAAATTAGATCAAATTTTTAAAAAGTTAATTGTTACAATTTTTAAAAGTAGATTGTAAAACTATTAAGGTATCCATGGCTTTATATTATCTCGAAAAGCTTATTAAAGTTGTGTTTTAATCCCAACACACCTATATTCTTATTTAATACAATAATTAAAATATAGATTTAGAGGTGATAGTAAAGAAACTTTTGGTTACTTACTGTGATATGATTTAATGAATGGTACAAATTTAAAATGGCACTTAATTAAATATTTTGTTTGCATTTTTTACCATAGCAACCAATTTATCATCGTATCTATTATTTAAATAATTATAGTGATAACATGAAAATTTTTAATATTGAAAATATTAATATGATTTTTCTATTGATATAAACATATATTTTTTTAATAGTGAAAAATATTAAAAAGATATAATTTTACACTTAAAAATCTATGTGTTAATAGTTAGAGAATTGGTCATTTATTAGCAGCCATAATCTATTTATATGATAAAAAATGTTCTAACACATTATATTATTACAAAATCACATATAAATATGTCATAATCATTAGAGACATATTGAATAAAATGTTTAAAATATTTTTTAGAGAATAACTGTAAGATTTAAGGCGCAATATTAACTTTATTTTTTCGTTAGTCAGTTGTAATCTTTCGGGCTAATTTGGTAATTGCTTGCAAGAGGTAACATCATGCAGCCTGCATTAAACATTAAAGAGGTATTTTACCATTAATAAATTGTTATTGATATGTATTTAAAATTAGATTGTTAGGAGTTTACGAGAAAAATTCAAAGAGAAACTAACATATGATCAATGTTTTCGAACCAAGCAGCTTATTAGTCTAAAGACTATGCTTAATGATAATCGAGAAAAATTAGTCGAATCATTGAGAAAAGACTTTAAAAAAGTAATTTGTTAGCAAAAATAAGTAGTAACTATAGAAAGTTGTATAATGATCAATTGTATAGCCTATATTTGAAGTAAATTTTGAAATTGATTTATCCTTAAGTTATATTGAATATGGTAATTTTGAATTATTTTTTAAAATTTACATTTCTAATTAATAGTTTTATCTAATTTAAAAAATTGGATGGCATATGAAAATTGCTCTAAAAATTTACTTAATACTTTCAACACACTACAATTACGTTGTGAGCCTCTTGGTGTAGTATTAATAATCTCACCATGGAACTATCCTATTTTTTTGCCATTAGCTGGATTAATAGGTGCAATTGCTGCTGGTATTTAATTGGTTTTATATATATATATATATATATCTTTAAAAAAACTATCATGTACTTTTCTAATAGGTAATTGTGTTTTAATAAAACCATCTGAAATATCACCTAATATATCATCGGAATTGGAAGAACTCTTACCAAAATATATCAGTAGTGTATATGCTTAATTACAATTATATATTGTAACTATTCATATTCACATATTTAGGAACATTACAAAGTTATTACTGGTGGAGTAGATGTAGCAACTGAAATTTTGAAGGAAAAATTTGATCATATTCTTTACATTGGTTCAACATCTGTTGCAAAAATTGTGTTGCAGGCAGCAGCTTTACACTTAACGCCAACTACTCTTGAACTTGGTGGAAAATGGTATGCTAATATTAATAATATTTTGTAAATGACTAAATTTTTGTATTCATATGTTATTTTTAGTCCATGTTATGTTGATAAGTGTTGTGATGTGAACCTAGCTGCAAGAAAAATTGCATGGGCTAAAATGTTTAATGCTGGTCAAGTATCTGCAATTGGATGTTTTAATCTGGTTTATATATTATAGATATGTTTTACAGCTGATTATATTTTATGCCATAAAGATATTCATGATCAGTTTTTGGATCTAGTTAAAGCATCATTAATAGAATTTTATGGGCGGGTATATATTTTATTAATAGCATTGATATTTTTACACATATAAGGATCCAATTAATTGTTCTGATTTCGGAAGAATAGTCAATCAGAAACATACCAAGTATGTTATCAAAGTTGATCTTATTTTTAGAATAAAAAATCATTGTAAGGAGGCTTGCAGATCTAATTAATAGAACAAAAGGGACTATTGTTGTTGGATCTGACATAGATGTTGAAGAGTGCTATGTCTCACCAACCATTATAACTAATATAAAAAGAGATGATCCTCTAATGAATGAAGAAGTAATCATCCTACTACTAACTATTTATTATTGTAATGAATGTTTCATAAAAATGTGAATAGATATTTGGTCCCATTATTCCTATTATTTCTGTTAATGACCACTATGAAGCTATTGATATTATGAACAGCATGTATTCTAAAACAGATTAATATAATATTTTATAATAAGCGATTGTAGCCCCAAACCACTCACTGTCTATGCTTTTACAAAATCAAACAATGTAGTCGATAGTATCAGATGTAACACCTCATCTGGGTCGCTTGTGATTAATGATATCATTATGCAGCTGTTAAGTGAATTTTACTATTAATAATAATTAATTTTACTAAATTGAAATACGTTAGTAAAAGAGCTACCTTTTGGTGGAGTGGATGAAAGTGGAATGGGTCGCTTTTTAGGAAAATCAACCTTTGATATTTTTAGCAACAAAAAAGGATTCTACCACAAACGATTCTACTTGAATTATCTTGAAAAGTATTATTTAAATACAAGTTACTATAAATATTGGCTTGAATATTTTTTTTTATTTAATAGCTACGCATTACCACCCATAGACCAACATAAATACAATCTTGCTAAATGGATTATATGAATACTCTACCTATTTACCATCAAAATATTTGATTCAACTTCTTAAAGCATATTTATTATTAATGCTAGCTTTCTTTACATTTTTAAACAGTATACTGTCTAATAGATTATTTAATGATGACATTTTGTAAAGCTTTATTTTATAAAAAACATATATTATATCAGTTAGTTAATAATGATAAGTATGAAAACCTTATAATATCTTTAGTCTTTGCTATTAGGTTTAGTAGTAGAGAATCATATTAACGACTTGTAAAGGTGCACAAACAAACGAATAAATTAAATTTGATTTGATTGGTAAACATTGTAAAATGATTTTACAAGCAAGAATGATTGTATATATTGATAATTGGAACGAGTAACATAGCTTAATTGACTAGAATTTATAACTTAGACTTGATAGTGAATTGTTAAACCATCTACAGTGAAATTGCTTCCCGTATCATTTCAATTTAAAATCTATAGTATTATTCTTTTGTTTTTTTATTCAGTAATGATTTTTACAATTAAAATTATCAGAATTTTATTTTTAGTTGGAAGAGTTGAATTTTTCAATAAACCAACCAAATATTTCACCGATAGAAAGCCGCGCACAAACTCTCGGAGGTCATCGTGATTGCAGTTTAGTACGTATACTACCACCTCTGAGTAGTGGGAATGAGTAAAAAATGATTAAATATATATTGAAATACTATTTTAAATGAAATATTGTAAATATAAACATTTTTTATGATCATTTAAAGTAACGCTTATTTTTAAAATGATAATACAATTTTAAGCAATTCATGTCAAATCCCGTTCATACTACCCGCACCCAATATCGCTTATGATCGACTATCTCGAAGTAATTTTACAACTAACAGCTGCTTTACACGGTACCATAACGATAGATTTTATTCAAATGAATAATTTATTATATATATATAAACATGTATCTATTGTTGTATCATTAATATTATTCAATTTATCATACATTTTATTTATTAATCTTAAAAATATAAATTATTAATGAGATTATGTTTCTTTTAAACATGTAGATGATAATAAAAGAATGAATAATGAGTTTAATTTTGAGTATACTGTGTGATTACACTGATTAGTAGGTGGCAACAACTTGAGCATGCGTATTTAGTGAATTGAAAGAGTTGGGTGAGTTGACTATCGATCTCTGCGTAATCATTCTTGAAAACAAATATTCTTTCATTTAAGCATACCGTATTTATTTTTTTATTAAAATGCCCCCAAAGTATCAAAAGTATGAACTATTATATATATTATTTCATATTATTATAATGTGATTGCAGTTGTAATCATGTATGACAATTGTTGATATTAAAATAAACAACATGATAATACATACAATATATAGTGAATTTAAAGGCAATTCTTCATCAAAAACAAATCAAAATTCATCTAGAATATCTACTTCTTTAGTATCTAATATGGCTGAACCTAATCGTTCCAATACTCCTACATCGTATATTATTTGAATAGCTATTAGATATTTAAATATATTGATAGAAAAATTGAAAATACTTTATCAAATAATTCAGCTCATAATGGTAGTAATGGGGTTGGTAAAAATGATGTATCATCATCTTCAATAGCTCCTCTTCCTCCTAGTGCAATGATTGGTCAACGTTTAAATGACAATATTGGAACAGGAATTTCTATGGCAACTTCATATTATGTTATAAATTCAAAACCAGCTTTAAATAACAATCCAAAGGTAAAGTTATTTAAATAATATTAGTAAAAAATATGAAATCTACAATTTATTGTTATACATATAGAAATTTATTACAAGTCCTAATACAATAAAATCAGCTGCACATTTTACAAATAGTCCATCTGCTAATAGTCATTCTACTACTAACAGTCATATGAGTAAAACTAATTTCAATAATGATAGTAATAAAGGTAAGCAATTGTATGAAATAAGTCAATAATATATGCTTTTATTTTCTTTATACAGTATATATTTATTCATGAAAAAAATTTATTGATGAAATGAGTGATTTATTTGAATTATTTTGTAATTTTTTTTCTAATAATGTATATATAATGAGCTACTACTATTAATTATATTATTGATATTGTTATTTAAATGATATAAATTAATATATTCATAATTTTATTAATTCAAACAATTGCTATTACGTAACAAATATTGTATATTAAAATTTTAAATGTATTTTGATCTAGAAAAATATGTCTACAAAGTAAATAATGATGAATTTCCAGCATTAAGCGATTCGAATATTCCAACAGAAACATCAACACATAATAAAAATCCTGTCAACAAAACTAGTGATAATTTTGGTTCCTACTCATATGATAATGAAAGTAGTCTATGTGATTATTTCTATATGATCAGAAACCCTTACGGTAATACTTCAGATATATTTAATGCTCCGACAACTCATTTTAATGAAATGAAACGTTATTTTTCATTACCAAATGTTGAAATTCCTGATAAAACTTATTCATTATTGGAAGAAACAGTTGCCGCTATCACATCTTCAATGGATGCCTCAATTAATCAAGTTATTGAAAAAGATTCTTCTCACTTTTTTCAATCCATTAAAAAGTATTGATTATCTATAATATATATAAATATATATAAGGTTGTTTTATAGAAAAAAACACTCTAATGGATTAGGTTCCATTTCTAAAATGTTTCCACTAATTGAACAAGTTAAAATGGCTTATCCATACTCAAAATACTCAGTTGGAGCGTAATTTTTCATAATCTTAATTACAATAAGTACTATTATAAATGTCTAAATTAATGTTTTTTCTTAATTTAACGTTAACACTAAATGTATTTATTTATTTATTGTGTTAAAATAATCATATATCAACTTAATCAAATTATCTCTTAAAAATCTAAAAGTTTATTAAATTAAATACTAACTATATGATCTTATTAGTAGCTTGTTATAT
>JRUX01000101.1:0-22109 GCA_001407235.2 Kudoa iwatai | reverse complement strand
GCATAGTAAATTAGTAAATCAATGAATAAGTTGAGTGGTTTTGTCAGTATAATTCTTAACATTGTAGTAGAAATTCAAGTGAAAGTCGTTTTACAGTTGTAAAACTAAAATTATTGTATTATAAGCTATATTCTATACTTGGTAATGATAGATAGTAGTGTTTCTGTAAGTTTCAATAACCCATCATATTTCGCTTCATTTTTATATGATTTTGTTATTATCATATAAAACTCGACAATATAAAAGAGTACATCTAGACAAAAGTCTAATATAATGACATTTTTAGATGGATTACCTTGATGGATGGATCCTAGCGGTAGTGATATGCTAAATAATACTTGAATAAATGATGTGAATATGTCAACAACAATAGCTTTGCATTTGTTCACTTTATCAGCCACCAAGTTGAAAAGACTTGTCACTAACTTTATATAGAAAATAAGGTATGAAATACCTAAATATTGCAATTTAGTATATCTAATTAGGTCAATGTATCACAGTCAAATTTCTAACTAATAAACCTAATCACAAGTAAAAATGGATTAGTCTAAAAAGAAGATATTTTTAAAATATTGATTAAATTATGAAAAGATCATATAAGTGCATTAATGTTACAGTTATTGTTATGAAAACTATTAAATTAAAAGAATAACTAGTTAGAACTTGATCAATTTTAATAAAAACTTAGTTTTTATACTCTGTGATGATTGTATTATTTTTTCAGGTTGATCAACTGGAATTTCATTTAAAATACTTCTTATCATACTATCATAATGAGCCAATAGCGATACAACATTGGAAACTCTTGATGGCCAATCCTACATGCCATTTTAATGCTTTATGAAAGTGATACATATTATACCTGTTTGTTATCTGGTTCTATATGGTTGGGTAGTATTAATATTGCAAAGCACGCTGTAACAAGGTTAATTTCTATCTAAAATAGTTAAAATAAAATATGATTAAAAAAATTAATTTCTACATTTTTATCAATTAATTTTAAATTTCCTGTAGAGATTTTATGACACAATGAAAGAAAATCACTGTTATTTATAAAATATCGTCTGTCAACATTTTTGGTGATGTATTTATAAAGATTACTGAATATTTCACATATTAATTTGCAGCTCTATATAAAATTAAATTGCAACAAGAGTTGACACACAAAGTACACATGCATTGGTTGAAGTGATTGCATCAATGAGAGTCTTATTTAAATGATTGAAGAGTTGTTCAAGCCAAGTGTTTATATTTGATATAGATAGATTTTGGATAGAATTAGTATCACATTTTTGCATAGAGTGAATTTCTTTGCTAACTGCTACAGCCCATGAGATGTAACTTTCAAAAGAAAGTGCTATTTCTTTTATTCTTTAAATTTTATTTTAAAAATAATATTTAAGTAAAAGTACATACAAATTTTGGTATTGTTCAATTAAATTCTCATTTTGATACACTAATGTAATTTTTTTACCTCCCAACGTTCCAATAAAAAAACAATATCTAAAAAAAGAATGTTATAAGCTTAATTTTTAGAAATAATTTGATATTTGAACATTAATTAGATATAAATATTATTGCATAATCAACATTTGTATAATAGTTTGAAAAAGTTTTTACATATATTAATAGTTGTTTAAGCTTATCATATTAAATACTTAAAGTACTACTAAATTTATTATACTCTTCAATAATTTGGACTCCTTTTGAAAAAGTTTCATCAGTTAATTGGCCTTGTTTTGAAAGAACAATAGAATAGCGTGACATTAGCTGAAAATACGTGCAAAGATCATTAAAAACAAACATAATTTCAGTTTTCTGCTGTTCATTCAATCCTAATTTATCATTGGATGAATTTTTGGCTAATTCAACTATTTGATTAAGTTGTGGCATGTTTTCGTCTCGAATACGTATGACAATTGGCAAAACATTATATGGAAAAAGTTCTACTATGTTATGTGTAAGACTTAAAAAAGATTCATACATTTGAATAAAAATCTCATTATCTGTTTCCATAATGTTTACAATATTTTTACCATTATAGCGATAGAGATATAGTTGTAAATAAACTGGAAATGTTTTTAAGAAGATTGGTCTGAGTAAATCGATTAATGGTGTGATAATTTCATTGCATATAACATCATTTAGTAGCTTATTTGTGAAATCATGGAGCATATTGTTAGCATTTAGTGTGATAAAATTGTTTAGTGGCAACAAAGTTAATTTATTGTAGTTTAAAATAAGATTAGAAATAGGAAAATCTGGCATTGTTTTCATACGAGGCATGATAGTATTAACCAATCCAGATGATAAGTCAAAAAATTTTTCTATGTAACTTGTATCTATTGGGGGAAAACTACAAGAATTTTGATAATTTATTGTTGTAACTATATAATCTGTAACTTCTACAACTAAAGCATGTAATCTTGAAAGTAGGTTGGTTATATTTTGACTAGGACCTGGCCTACTAATAAGATAATTGAAACAAACTAGAGATAATATGGCACCTTTGCAACGATCATTAGCTATTTGTGATTCATTTATGCTATCTAAGCTGTTGATAGATGTAACATTGTTTAATTGATTACTATTGGTAATGTTATTTTGTGTAGCACATTTGATCATGTTTACAAATATTTTATCTGTAATTTGATTAAAATTAGTTACATTTTCAAGTAGTGATTCATAGCATATTAATGCATGTTTAATTTGACTATATTTTTTGTTAAATGCTCCTTGAATTGAGTGTATATTTGTGCTTGAATCTGAATGGATAGTTGTTAAGAAAGTATTATTGGCAAGTAATGGATTCAGTTTTGTATCATATGTTGGTGAAGTTGCTCTAGAATTGTCTGCAGATATTAGTTTTGTATTCATATTGTTGATTCCTAGTTGAGATAATAGAATATTATTGTTGCTATTGTCATTAGGTATGATTTGTGTAGAGTAGTTATAATTTTGTGAGTTGGAGCGTAATTTAGTTTCTACCACACAATTATTTTCCAAAACATCACCAATCAATTCAAGAATAGTAGGAATATAGTCTTTAAATGTTTGTTGAACATATTTTTCTCTTTCTTTTGGTAGATATTTTTTAAATTTATAGATTTCTTCAATAAAATATGTTAATGTCTTTAGACCAATGTTGGAATGTATGTTATTCTCTTTTGCTAACTATATTATCAGTTTATTAATCATAAAATAAGATTTTAAGATAATAGAAAAAATTATAATTATTTAATGTGATTTGCTACAAAATTAATAATAATAATAATAATACATGTAAAAAAGATGATTTACTTTTATAATAAAATTTAAAAGATTAGGATCCCTATCTGGCCATATCATTCTTCCAATATCACAAAAAATTCTTATTAGCTTATTCTTGATAAATTGGGGTATCTGATTTTTATCGCGCTGTATTAATGCCCATACAATGATAGAAACCTCTTTAACATCTTCATAACTACCATTAAATGATTCCCAATTGAATACCATAATTTCCTATAGATTTATAATAATATATTTTCTCTAATTAATAGATAGTATTGCATTTTGTACCTCTATAACATTAGTCATATATGTTAGCATGTATTTGTTTGATGACATTAATAATGTATCAATGCATATTTTTAATATTGAAGGATGTTGTTTTATTTTGGATAATTCTAACTCTATATCATATAATACAAGTTATAATACATAATAGAATTGTTCTATATTTATTATTATTAGTAGTAGTAGTTGTTGTAACTAGTATAGATTGTTTGTAGAATGTTTAATATATTATTACCTATATGATGTTTACGTTGGTTAGATGTTTGTGGTAAATAGAATTCATTAAGCAATAATTCCATACAGTTGATTATGGATGTTGGTTCACAATTTTCCATTGTTATGGTAACCACTCTACTCATCCTGTTTACATGGAAATTAATTCAAGCTATCAAGTTCTATTGTTTAGTAATTAAAATATTATGCATATACCTATAGATTATTAATTTCTTTTAATGAATGGTAATGTTAATTTAAGCTAAATGTATGTTTCTTTAAAGCTAACAACACTACAATACAACAACTAAGATTATTATTATATATACGATGATTAAGTCGTTAAGTAATTCTCAATTAATTAATGCCCTATAACTAGAGTTATTATCTAGATAATAAATTAAAGTTATAAATTTTGAAATTTATATAGTTTTAGCTGTATAAAAATATATGAAATTTATTCTTATATAAATAAAATCTTAAATGAAAGATATTCATTATTCATTACCATTATATTTATTATGAATACTATTTTTAATGATATTAGATTAGATAGATTTTTTCTTATTATTCTTATTTAAATATACATAAAAAAGATGTCTTTTTTAAATATTTGATGACTTGTATTTATTTCATTAATCATAAATCTAATACTTTTGTTTATTATAATAATCCATAATAATATTGGTATATTGTTGTTCATATTCACTTTAAAATTATAAAAATAGATCATTTCATTGTTATTTATAATTTATGTTAATTATTTTTTTATGAGTTGTCATGACAATGCTAATTATTTATTACATTCACATCAATCGGATTATTTTAATACACAAATAATTGAATTCTAAGCATGTATTTTTTTCCATAAAATATGATGTATATATGAGTGTTAGAAATAAAAAAATAGATAATTTATAGAGATATAATTAAAATTAAATATCATTCAAAGTAAAAATGAAAATGATGATATAAACTTTAAAAAATAATGCAGTACAAGAATATCACATTCAGATAATTAAGTAGGGATTGAATGTCCCACGGTATTTATAAGAACCATCAAAAAGTTAGTTTCACGTTATTAAGTAAAGTAATAAATGAATTTTTGAAATATCACATAAAATTTTTACATTATTTATAATAAACTGATGATTTTTTTATAGTAAATATTGACAAAGAATATGATGAGGTATAAAATAAAAAAAAGGTTAAATATTAAGGTTTTCAATTTTCTTTTCACTTTTTCTGTGTGTTCAATAGAATATTCAATACTATTGATAATAGTATAATATGGATAAAAATCTATTTATAAAGTTAATTCATTATTACACTAAATCATTATATTATTACAAAGTATATGCCCATAAAATAGTTATTTACTAGTGGTAAATAAAATTAATGTTATGATAATTAAATGCTTTAATTTAGTAACAACAATAATATTATAAGATAAGAGATAAATGGACCTACAATGTAACTAGATTTCATTTACACTCTAATAAATCATTTAGTTTATCATTTATTAGTGATTTAAGTTTTTTATTATAATATATTACTCTATTTAAATGATAATAACTAGATTATAAACTTAGCATATTATATTAATATTTAAAAATATTAAAATAAAGTTTAATTATTTGCAAAAATTAATATTTTTTTAACAAATATTCAACTTTTTCATGATTAACTCAATAAAAATTGAAATATTATCTAATTATAAGGTATATCAATAAATAAACCATATAATACTATCGATTCTTTTAGAAAATATTTATTTTTTACAATTTTATATTTATGGATCATTACATTTGAAAGTTTATCATAAAATTTATTAATCAGTTATTATAAAAATATGGCAAAACTTATTATAATCTAAATAATTAATAAAAACTCCATACTACATTATTACTACTATTTCTATTATCAAATAGATGTTATTTATGACAAATTTAAATAAATGAAATGATATTCCAAGTCAATAATATTTTGTTTCAAATTCAAGAAAATACAAATTCGCATGACTATCGCGCACGCGCATTAAAAAAAACAAATAAAATATACTGTCTTAGAAAGATTGGAATGAACTATTTTGGTAATAAAAATTAAATATATATAATAATGATATAATATTTAGATATTGGAACAAATCTAAATGGTAAAGTTTTAATGAAATTAGATTTATCTCATTATATATATAAATGTTATAGATGATATGTATGATGGAATTTATCATGGAAAAAAATTACATCAAAGTAATTTTATAGCATTATTTCTCATTAAATGATATCTTAACGTTAGATGATCTATATGATGTTATTGATAGAGCCTATAATCATCATGTTAATAAGGTAATATTCATTATTTCTTTTACTGTCATTTTTTGGTTTGTATATATTTAATTTTAAAAAATATTAAGATGATTGTTATTTGTGGAACTATTGAGGAATGTAAAAATTCATTAAAAAAATTCTCAAAATTTGGTAAAATTTAACTACAACGTTATTATAGATGATTGTATTAAATTTACATCTAAGATAATATTTATTTAACAATTGGATGCCATCCAACAAGATGTGAAACACTAGAAAAGTTAAAATTTGAAAATGAATATTTTAAAGAGGTAGAAATTTTAATTAAAAATAATCCGAATAAAATCATTGCTTATGGAGAGATAGGATTAGGTATATTTAGGATGTGTAAATTTGTTCTATTATATTTACTACATTAGATTATGATCGAACACATTTTTGTGATATAGAAACACAAAAAAAGTATTATTTGATCTAATTAACAATGAAGAAAATAATTTTTTTAACTTTTAATAATCTATAAAATCTATGTAGGTGGTTCCAAAAGCAACTTGATCATGCTATTAAACTTCGCTTACCGTTGTATTTCCATATGAGAAATGCAGCCACAGATTTTTTTCAAATCATTGATAGCTATAAAAATTGTTTACCCACATCCGTGGTATATATTAAATGATAATTCAAATAAACAATCAAAATCAAACATGAATAGCAACATTGTAATTTTTTTAGGCTCATTGTTTCACAGGAACACTTGATGAAGCCAATCAACTCATTCAAAGAGGTCTTTATATTGGTCTTACTGGAATGTATTTATAAAAATAAGTTTATTTTATCAATAATATTACTTTTTATACATTTTTAGTTCATTTAAAACTGAAGAAAATTGTAAAATGATTCAATCCATACCTCTATCTAATATAGTTGTAGAAACTGGTTAGATAAATTGAATTGATTTTGTATTTCAAAAGAATTTGTTGTTATAGATTGTCCATGGTGTGAATTTAAAAAAAACAGTTATGGTTTTAATTATGTAACAACTTATTTTCCTTCAGTAAAAAAAGAAAAATGGACTCCTGGATTATGTGTCAAAGCTAGACAAGAACCTTCTCATGTCGTGTAGCTTAAATTCATTTGTAAGGATATTAATTGTCTAATTTTTAGCCAAGTAGTTGAAGCAATCTCTAAAATCAAGTGTATGGATATCAACTATGTTGCCAAGACAGTCTATCAAAATGCTTTACAACTATTTAAATTAATTTAGTTTAATTGTTTTAATTTCTTGGTTATTTATCTCTATACAAATAGTACTAATATAACAGTGGTAGTAGTAGTAGTAGTAGCTTGCTGGGAAATAATATGGTTTCTGCTTGTTCAACTAATAATATTATATCAAAGAGTAAAACAACCCAATTAAATCAACTTATAAGTACAATAAAACTTAAAAAAATAAAAATTCGGTTTAAAATATTGTCACCTAATAGTTCAAGTAGTTAGTTATCGTGTATTTTTTTGTTTTTTTTTATTTTAGGGCCAAAATCTCAAAAGCTATATAAACTAAACATGGCAGATGCATATAACCTTTTATTTTTTGACAAAGAATTTTAATATCCACTAAATTTGGTGCTTCAAAAATGTAATAGACATAATAATTAACCTATACATTAGTTAGTTAGTTAGTTAGTTAGTTAACATCACAAACTGTATACTTTATATAATACTTTTAATTTGTTTTCAGTTAAAAAGTGTATTTCTTTATAAAGACTAATAATTAAATCATATAAACTTTATGTCGTAGTACTTTTCACTAAAACTTTTAAAAATATTGGTACATTTTTAGTTGTTGCCATGGAAACATGATTAAATATTACATAAACCAACCATATTATTGTTTATTTCCTATAAATAAATATAAAAGTACATACATAAGCATTTTTAGAAGCCACAAAAACAGTAATCAATCCAAACATTGAATTATGACATAGTTATAGCATACCTATGATTATAAAATTAAATAGAATGTGTTATATTTTTCTTACACGTAATTACAATAAAATGTTTAGTTATTCATTATATACGATTATAATCGAAAAGTGGTGGAACAAACTATAAATTTTACTACTGAGCAATTTACTTTCGATTTATAATCATGTCTACCTTGGTATATTATATTATTAAAGTTTAAATTTAGCCCTATTTAAAAAAAATTACAAAAATGATATAACTACAAACAATCTTCTTTATTAAAATCAAATTCCCCATAAAACGAACCATCGCGAAGTACCAAAAAATATTTTATTCTTATTTTCTTATTACTTTTAATAAATAAAATAATCTTATAATTTTATAAAAATAATGATTCAAGACTTATATAATATACAGTCTATTTTTTGAAATTATTAACAAGATAATTCAATTCTGATAATATTTTATATTTCTTTTGATTATTATTATTATTAATGAATAATAGGAAAAATAATAAAAAACTGTAAGTGTGTTAAAATTTATGTATCACAAAAATAGGGCTTTAACAACTTGTGTATGCGCACGACGACCATGTGAATACATCCTAGATTGTAGCTATTGTGCATCAAGCAGAAAGATGGTTAAAAGTGAATATTAAACTAATCATGTTATAAATTTATAATTATAATATAGAAAGAATGAGTAAACGAATGTCCTGTAGGAAACGTTATAAGATTATTAAAAAGGTTTGTTATGTGTTGGCTAAATGTATAGATTAAAACTTTCTTTAAGATTAACGAGCATCATAGAAAATTAAGAAAAACTGGAAAATCAAAATCAAAATGTTATTTTAATTAAATTATATCTAGTTATATGTTGTTTATTGTAGCTAATAAAAAAGATCCTGGAATTCCAAATAGTTTTCCATTTAAAGAACAACTATTGAGAGATTATATTCAAAGTCAAGAAAATGTATAAATTGATTTGCTTTATTTTGTAATTAAAACATATGTAAAGGAAAAAATAGAAATAGCTAAACTTAAAGAGGAGATTCGAGAAAAAAAACAAAAACAAAAGAAAATTGAAAAACAACAAATTTCATCAAATTTAATAAAACAAATAAAATTGCCTCCTACTCTTGAGGAATTTGCTAATAATGCAAAAAAGCGCACTGACGAATTTTCAGCTGTAATTATTTCTATAAATAAATTACTTTTATGTATCAATAATGATTTACTATAAAACTAATACATTTTTTTTTAATTTTTATGATATTAAGTTTGTTGTTTATGTAGACCTGATATGTTTACATTCCATTCATTTTATTATACTATTAGGAACAGTTAACTATTGATGATAATAGCAGTGTTAATGATTTTTCATTTAAACGATTTAATAAAGAACTGCAAAAAGTTCTACATCTATCTGATATCGTACTTGAAGTAATTGATGCACGTGACCCACTAGGTACAAGAAGTCCAACAGTAATTTTAATTGTTTTACATTTTTTTATGATTTATTTGATTATTAAGCTTGAAAATTTTGTATACAAAGCTGGTCAAAATAAACAGCTAGTTTTGTTACTCAATAAAATTGGTAATATTTTGTTTAAAAGCTAAATTAATTGTTGTATTATTATAATAATTAGATTTGGTTCCAAAAGAGGTTACTCTACAATGGTTAAACTATCTAAGAAATGAATATCCAACAATTGCATTTAAAGCATCAACACAAAATCAAAAAAATAAATTGGTAATGTTATTACATTTAAATTAATTCTACTAGTGATTAATAATATCAGCCTATTAAAGCTTTATCATATTTATGTTGATTCATAATTTTATAATGTTATCTAGTACATAATTGTCAGTCATATGCATATATATATATATATGTATTTTATTGAATTAATCAATCATTTTCATTTTAATCCTCCATTTATTTTTAATTTTTATACAAATTTTGTAGTAACCCATTTATAAATCATTTTTTGTTAACTATCCATATTAGGGACAATCTAAAGTAACATTTAAAGATGCAGATGAGTCTATGATAAATTCAAGTGTTTGTATTGGTGCTAAAACTTTAATAAATTTTTTAAAAACTTTCAAAAAAAATAATATCAATGGAGTTGTTGGTACATTGACTGTTGGCGTAGTAGGACTTCCAAATGTTGGCAAAAGCAGGTATTATTTCCCTTTTTGAAAATTTATCATTAATTTTTTATTTAAAATTAATATGATTGTTTTATTATAGTGTGATAAATAGTTTGAGAAGATCAAAAGTATGCCAAATTGGTGCTATTGCTGGAATTACCAAGTATTAATATTAGAAAAAGATATTTTATTAAATTAATTAATCAATCTTTTATATTTAGAACTATGCAAGAAGTTAAAATTGATGGTTCTATTCGAATTCTTGATTGTCCGGGTGTTGTTTCTCCTTCTATGGATCGCTCATCACTTTCAACACTTACAATTGACATAAATTCTATCGATGTATATATAATAATTTATTGTTTATTAAAAAATGTGCTCGCAACTTTTATATTTGTACACTTTATTACTTTAAATAAAAAATTAAAATAATTATAAATGTTTTGTATTGCGATAAAATTTCATCTAAATAAATAGTTAATGATATTAACTATTCTATGCAATCATACCATCTTTATTTTTATTTATAGTTATTTGTTCAAAAATTTATCTACTATAATTTCAAAAACATACTATCCTAGCTGAATTAATTATTAGTTATTTGTTTAAAACAACCATAAAATAATGTTAATGGATATTATTACTAATGTTTATAAAAATTATACGCTTAAATTAATATAGTTATGTAAAAAAATATAACCTTTTTAACTTTAATATTTCTTTTAGTTTACCAATGGTTATGATTATATGATACCAATTGAAAATATATTAAAATGCTGCTCTGAATCTCAAGTATTTACCTAAAAGTTTTATTCTTGTATTTACAACCTATTTTTTATTACTAAAGCTAAAAGAACATCTTGATATTCCAGAATTTAATGGTGATTCAAGTTTATTTTTGGTTCACTTATGTAAAAGATATGGAAAATTTAAAAAAGGTGGTCTACCTGATTTAAAAGCTGCAGCTCAAGTGTTTTTAAATTATTGGAAAAGGTTTTTTCCTATATCATTTTTATGACTAATAAGACAATTGCTTCTAGTGGAAAAATTAGGTACCATTTTTTACCACCAGATAACCAATATTTTCAACCTTTATCAACTGAAAATGCATCCTTGTGGAAGCAAAATTTCAATGTAGATACTCTCTCTGCGTCTGAGGAAACTGATCTTAGTCATCTACTTAGCAATCTTTCATCAAATCTATTTATTGAAAGTCGTTATCGTGTTGATAATACTCCTGATCAGTATGTTGGCACAAATTTTGCTGTCCAAGGAAATAAAAAAAGCGTATTTGAAAATTTTTTTTAATTTTAAAAATCTTTTCTAATAGAATTTCGTTCTTCAAAACCGTAAAACTATTAAAAGCAGCTCAGTAAAAGTAGGAAAATCCAAAGTTACTCCTAAAAAACACAAAAATTAATGTATCTTCATACTTATATTGTTTATTGTAATGTTTTATGTTTAAAATTAAAAAACTAATTTTTTTTTGTAACGGTGTATACTTTAAGATAATATTATTGACTTTAGGTTATTCATTTCGTTATCACTTTTATATTGTTCTTCGATTAAATAGCTTTATTTCGAAAAATAACAGTTACCACGCAGGATCAAGCAATCATGCAAATTTTTATTAAATTGATGCGCACGCGTTTCACGATTACTTCAAATGAATAATGTTGTGTATCTTAATTTACATAGATATTAACCGATTTTTCTTTCAATCTTTAAATGTGTAAAATTTTATATAAATGACACAGAAGGAATATTAGTTATTTTACTTACATAGATCTAAAAATACACATTTGTCTATAAGTGGGTTCAATGTAGGTTATTTATTTAAAATCATTTACAACTTGTAAAATCAGCTAAATTCATCACTTTTATCAAGGCCATAGTATTGAGAAAAATTTATTAATTGACCAGTAGAACATGTATCAGTTACAACAGTACCAAATAAAATGAACACTTTTGATATAATATTACCAGCATATTTTCATACAAGAAAGATTATTTGACACTTTCGAGTTATTTTTCTAACAATAGCTTAATAACGAACGGAAGCAAAATAAAAATATTCATTTTTTATAACATTACTTTTGAAAGTATTTTAAAGAAAATAAAACAAATGTATTGTTATAGATTGGCCTTTATTCGTATAAGTATTGAAAATCAAAATAAAATGTAAATAAACAAATCATGCATAGCATACTTGTTAGATTTACAGGTAATAACATCTAAAACAAAAGTTATTAGTATTTTTATGTAACGAAATATCTACAAAAGATAGCACAGTTGTGTGTATCGCACGAGTATCGCAGGAATAATAATACTGGTAATTACTCCCCGTTTAATTGTGCTATTTGTATTCGCTTTTATGACAGTAAATTAATTAAGTTTTAATTTAAAAAAATTGCATAAAAGCGTCAAGTTATTCGAACGGTTGTAACTAACCTGAGAAACCATCCCAATAACACATAACCAACAATCGGGTATCAACGTAAACTTTTCGACTATAACAGGAGTCACGCTACACATTGTGTCAGGGAGGTTGGTTGTCTAATACTAGTTATGTCGGTATGAATTTCTTGAATTTTTTTCCAATGTATTACATCTATCATTAAACTGTATAGTTATATAAAGATCTTGCATATCCTGATATTGCTGAAGAAAGAAGAAAGCACAAGCAAAAGAGACTTATACCATTCCCCGATAGTTTTTTTCTTTTATTAAAATGCAATGGTACTACTTTTAATTTCTTTTTTTATAATAAAATATAATATTAATATTTTTAATAGATTGTGAAGAGAAAATGGCAGCATTCAGCAATTCACAGACTGTAATTCAATGTAAAACATGCGCTTCTGTGCTTGCCAAGCCTACAGGAGGTAGAATTGAGATATCACCCAATTGTCAAATTAGGTTTCAGAAGTATTAAACGTTATTAACGCTGCCATTAGTAGGATGTCTTATTATTAGAGTTTATTTATAGTGTTTTGATTTTTCGCATAAAGTCTCTCACCTTAGACTTTATTGTAATGTGTGATAAGCTTATTAAATTACTACATATAATCAATCTCAGTGGTTTATTTTATTATTTTCATATTATAATTTTTCTTACAATTCTTTGTCAGAAATAAGTATGATAATATGAACAGTATCGTTACAGTTATATTTTAAATATTTGTTACATATTTTATCATTAAATTGTATTTTTTATCATTTTAGTCTTAAAATACTTGTAAATGATAATGTTAAGAATTTCTAGTTTTTATCCATTTATTAGTAAATTTTTATTGATATTAGATGGCTCTATTACATATTACTTCCTTTAAGATTGACTTACTTCATGGACCACATGTTTGAGTGGATGGTCAGGATAATCTAACATCATTTTCACTTTGTGTCTCCTTTTTTTGTTATGAAAAGTTGGATATACATGATTAATATGTGATTTACATTGGTGTAGTTTATTTTTATCTTTCAGTTTTGATTTCGTCACATAGGTATACAAATTCTCAATCCTAGTAAGATAAGTAATAAAAGTTATCTGTTCAACTTCAAGAGGATGAATCTAGTATTGCTTTTTAGCTCCAAACTATTGAGGTATGCTGTGAATATATAAATATTTTTATAATATTTCACATCTACTTGTAATATATACTGTATTTTTTATATCTTTTCTCCATCTGTATTTAAAAATATGTTAGTCTTTTTATTTTTTAAATATTTTTCTATTTATAAAATAAAGCGAAATTAATAGTTTAAGTAAATTGTGCTGCTTGACGTGCGCACTTTGAATGGCGCTTTAGATAAACGTTTATCGAATGTTTTGAATTGCATTATTTGTTTTTAGCCATAGGTAGTGAAATGTTGATAATGGGGCATATTTTATTTGTTATATTTTACGTTTTTGGCAACAATTCAATTAGGAATATTTACTATTTCATTTGGAGCTAATTATAACTGAATTATTTGTGGAGATATTCATATTTTACTCAAATAGTCGTAATTAATAAATTTATAATGATACAGCTTTTAAAAATTAATAAACATTATGAAACAACAACTTTATATAAAATATTCAATGAGTGGCTAATTTATTGGTTAATGAGTAATTTTGGGTGAATTGGCATTAATTATTAGAGTGATGCTATTCTTTGATCCAAAAGTGGTCTGGAGATATAATATTATAAATTTTTATAATATATCAGCAGAAATGGGTACTATATTTGAATTAGAAATATGTTGTGTTAAGCTTTCATGAGAAAATTTTACTGAAGCCATACTAAACATTTAATATCACATATTGCTATTTTTACTTTTAATACCATTAATTTTTAAATTAAAACTAAAATTTTTCAAATAAACATTGTTATATTTAAAATATGTAAAACTCTATTAAATTAATCAATTACTTTAGCATTTTCTGGTACATTTCACAGAAAGAGTATAAATCGCCTCATTCTTAGGACTAGAATTTCACTTAAGAAAAGTTAATATTTTTTTCTTTCACGCGCTTTAGTTACTTTATAAATATAGATAAATATATATTTTGTTTATATTATACCAATTTAAAATCAACAAGTATTTGTTTTTCCTTATCAATACTATAACAATGAATAGTATTAAACTGAATGCTAAATTATTTTTATACAAAAATATCAGTTAAAAATTCAAATTTGGCTCATACCATTACTGTATTAGGCACATTGGTTAAATATTGTTTTACGACTAAACACCGTCTAATTATTATATAGTCTCGTCATTATTCGGTGAGTAACAGTAGTATCGCGCCATTGCAATGCAGTCTATTCAAAGGACCATATGTGACTCAATCAATCTATGCCATTACTATGTATTTTCTTGTAATTATAAAATGGCAGCTATCTGTTATAAAAGTGTTATTTCGTTAATAAATGATGTGTTAAACAATGAATATGATGGAATTGTATCAGCAACAGATCGAATAGAACTACACAATGTAAAGTTCTTTATTTTAAAGAATATTCTAAAATAAATATAATTTTACCTTTATATATTTAGATGGTGAATAAGTTACAATCAGAGTATCAAAAATTGAATAATTTGTTGGAAATTTTAAATAAAATTGACCCACATGATTTTTTGCCAATTAACCCAACTAGTAGTACCAACTCTGCTACTTCTACAACGTTGAGCAATAAATTTCTCTCTAAAAAGTAATCATTTCTATTAAATTTTTTATTCAATATTAACAAAAATATTTATATATATTGTATTAGCAAAAAACCGCCAACCTGGTCAACTCGAAAAAATGAACTATATACAAACAAAACTTTTGTGCCATCAGCTCGTACGTCTACTTTAAATAAAAATAAGGATTCAAATATAGTAGTTGGGTCTGCTAAAAAGTTATTTTTATATAGATTTCAATTTTTATTTAATATAAAATAATAGACGTTTTAAAGCTACAAATCCTATAGATCAAGAGCTTGTATTGTTGCTTGAAAAGGATATTTTGCAATTTAAGCCAGATGTCAAATGGTAATTGTTATTTTAATGTTAGCATAACGATTTCATTGTCAATCATTAACTTTTCTAATCAATTATAATATAGGACAGATGTTGCAGCTTTAGATGAAGCTAAACGTCTTTTACATGAGGCTGTTATTCTCCCTATGGTTATACCTGACTATTTTAGAGGCATTCGTAAGCCATGGAAGGTAGTTTCTCTTATGATATGCATTACGCTCTTGAAACTATTATATATTTTTAAAAAGCTTAATTAAATAATAAAAATAGGGTATTCTTATGGTTGGTCCTCCTGGAACAGGTAAAACTATGCTTGCTAAAGCAGTAGCAAATGAATGTGGAACCACATTTTTTAATGTATCATCATCTACATTGGCATCTAAATATAGAGGTGAGTCTGAAAAAATGGTTCGACTACTTTTTGAAATGGCTCGATTCTATGCTCCTAGCACAATATTTATTGATGAAATTGACAGTTTATGTAGTCAACGGTCTACAGATGGTGAACATGAATCAAGTAGAAGAGTAAAATCAGAAATTCTTATTCAAATTGATGGGCTTACAGATACTTCACCATTTGATGATAATGAACTACAGTTATCTGCTGCTCAGCGTCGTCACCAGCTATATTATGGTAATAAAGCTGCTCATATTAATCCTAATAAAGATTCTACAAAATCAAAAAACGTTGTTGTCATTGCAGCAACAAACTTTCCATGGGATATTGATGAAGCACTTAGACGTAGACTTGAAAAACGAATATATATACCATTACCATCTTGTATATTTATCCTTCCATATATCAATCTATCTTTAATTGATTATCAGTAGAAGGAAGAGAGGAGCTATTACATATCAATCTTAAAGATATTGAATTATCGCCGGATGTTAATATATCTGAGCTTGCTCAAGTTTTAGATGGCTATAGTGGTTCAGATATTACTGATGTATGCCGGTATATATCATATAATATGCATTCTATATAGACTTTATTTTAAATTTTAGAGATGCTTGTATGATGACTATGCGAAGAAAAATATCAGGTCTGTCAGTAGATGAAATTAAGAGTCTTGCTACACATGAATTAGATGTTCCTGTATCTATGGAAGATTTTAAAAATGCCATATCAAAAATTAATAAAAGTGTCACACAAAAAGATATTAAACGATTTGAAAAATGGATTAATGAGTATGGTTCATATTGATGGGAGATTCACATCTCTTATCAACAACCAACTAAGTTTATGTACATAGACCACATATTTATAAATTTTGTATTCATGGTTTTTTCATAATTATGTTTTATATGAAAAAATTTAAGTCAACCAGATTTATCAAATTTATATATATTTTTTTTAATTTATTTTCAACATTCAAAGTTTACTTATTTTATAGTAAATTACTCATTGTTACTATGGTATCTAGTTATTACTTGTAAGTTCATTCATTTAAATAAATATTTAACTATACAGGTATTACAGTAATATATACTAAATTTTTACTTTTTAATTCAATTTTTGGATCATTATAGAAAATAGTAAATCCTCACATTAACGTATTATTCATTAAAAGTATTAATTACATTTTGTTCACTGATGCTAATATTTGTCACGATAAAGCACAAATATGATATTATATCAAACTAGAGTTTATAACAAATCATACTTTAATAATAAGTGGATGCTATTTATCTTTTAAAGCTATTACTTCTAAATCTGATACATATTATTGTTGCGTATTTAGTGGTTAAGTGCTACATTTCTGGACAACCATTCAATAAACTTACTAATTCATAATTAATTTTTCCATTACAGTTACAAAGATCTGTTATTTGAAATAGATTTTGGATAAAACGGTAAAAGCACAAAAATACTGTTTTTTACGTAAAATTTAAACTGGTTATATTTAAGCTAATTTTGAGTGAACATTGTGTTTTTAAACCTGTGTAAGTGCACAAGTTCATCAATACATGTTATCTAATAGTAATAATTTAATTTAGTTCAATTGTAATGCTTATTCTATTAAAAAACTAGAATTAGAACAAGAAAATGATAAAATGATTTGTATAGTGATTTTAACTACACATGATTGCATTAATTCATATAATAGATGTTCAACATGTATTAGAAAAGCACTCAAAAAATATTATCTAATTAGATTAACACACAGAAAAGTTTTATTTAGGATGATCATGTCGAATGTTTTTGTAGTCACAATAAAAATACCTATATATTCTACCTAACCAAGAAACTTCACATTATAAACTAAAGTTAATATTATGTGTAAATTACTTTATATCACTAAAATTACAGTTTATTAATATTTCATATAAATAATATCAAATCTAAGTAGTTTTTTAGAAAATGTGTACTTTTTGATATATATATATATGTGATAGCTTGTATAAAGACTAAGGAGCATAAAATTTGTGCCACCTTTTAATAAATTGATCAGGAGTTTCAAAAGATATTTCCAGTTGGTTTGCATCATCAGAATTTTTATCATCAGATGTCTTATGAAATCCAATTGAAAATATTCCATATGTTCTATATTGTACCTGAGAACGAAGAATAGAACTAAAGTTTGCAGATGGTTTACACTTGAAAGATTTAAGTTTTATAATAAATCCCAATGTTAGAAAATGGATTCGATTTTTCATTGAAAATAAATAGGATGCATCCATAACCAACTCATTTAGAATATTATTTTTATCATATTTTAGGCTAATATCACTTGTAGGAAGATCATTGAATGAACATTGACATAATGAATTTCCTTCATAATCAAAAGCAACTACATCTAATTTTGATTCTAATATTTATAAATATGAGCTTTAAAAATATTTTCGTAAGAATAATTCATACTTTTAATAAGTGATTTTTGACGGCCATAATCTACTTTGAGTATTTTAATCTCAAGTCTACCGGTATCTGATCTGTATACGGTACCTAATAGCAATTTGTATTGATTTTCATATGGTGATAATCCCCAAATAAGAATATTTCTTTGAATACGATATACCTTTTAAAAATTTTTAAGTATATAGCAACTAATTGAATATTTAACGAAAATTAAAGTGGTATATGCTTCTCAGTCGTTTTTTAAAAAATTTATTTAATATTACTATTACTTAGAGAATATATACATTTATTTTGGTTTTAAAATTAAAATTATTTTATTAAAAATCAATTTTAAATGTAAAATGGGTAAAAATTATACAATAAGCAATATATCTAATCGTTATATTAGAATGTTTTTTCCATCTATTCAAAAAAATAGAGTAATAATCACTTAGCATAGTTAAATTAAACATACTATATTTATTTAATGAATATTAATAATAAATAAATTATTATATATTTGTAGAATATATATGTACTATCATATAATCATTATATAGTAATAAAATATTATTTAGCCCTCTTTATCTATACATTTTTGGAATAAAAATATCCAAAATTTTACAATAAAAAATACGATGATTATAATTCGAATTATTGCTATTTTTATTGTATAAAAAGAACCATAGAGTAAAAGCATATAGGTTTACATAAATTCTTATATAAAAGTATACTTTTTTAATTAGATAAAAAAATGATATAATATAAAATGATAAACATTATAGTATTTAGTATATTTAAATTATATTTGTTTAAATATCAACTAAACTATGCCAATAAAATAATAAATAGGTAGAATGGCTTCAATCTATTATATAAACTTACTTAATTAATTAATAAAACATATAGATTTGAAACAAATTTTAAGAACTTTAACATTACTCAAGTAAAAATACTGATATGAAAAAATATATATTAAAGAAAAAAATGTACGTGTATTACATTTAGAGGTAACGGCTGTAACCTAACAATGTATGGATTATCTTGTCCATCAAAATTCTTGATTGTTTCATACAAATATATAAATGCTTCACCAATTATAATTTTTGATTTATTCAATTTATTACGAAAATATAACGCTACCAATAGGTTGCATGTTTTAAGGTTTCTTTCAGGATTGATATTAAAGTATACAAAAATTTGAAGTGATTCATCGACACCTTTATTACGAAGGTCAGCAGGATCAAGTTTAATAATTTTATAAGCCTAAAAATTACTTATTAATTTGAAGCAGAAAATAAATAGTGAAAAAAATAGATAACTAAGTGTGGCAGCAACACTATCTTAAAACGACCAAGACCACGTACACCATGTCCAAAGGATGATGAAATATGTTTGAATGATCGAATTTCAACACAAATAGTTTTACTGATATTGTTGTAGGTTAGTACAGTATCAATATAACCAGTAGCATGTGGTTCATACCCACTTATTTGTTCAGTTGTAGCCATTTGAACATAAAATGTTGCCTAATATGATTAACACTGGCAAGAATTTATTGTATTACAAACTTTAACAAAGATAAAATATCAACTAACCACTTTACAAAAATTTAATTTATTAAATTGTATAATTTATCGATTGTTATAGAAAAATTAATGTAAAATAATTAGTGACCGCGCATGTGAAAAACATTTTAACTCATTTTAAATGAACAAAATGAATTCAAATTGACATTACATACAAATGAACTAATTTTATTCACTAAATAATTGACATTTCAATTGGAAAATTACGTATCATTTTATTTTTTGAATTACGCATAGCTTTAGAAGCTTCCTGAGTAGAAGAAAATCTAATTGTCCAATCATTATATGGTCCAGGAATTTTTGAACGGTGTGGTGTAATCGATCGATCGACAATACCAAAATCTTTAAAGAAATCAGCAATATCTTTTGTTTGAATACTAGAAGGTATTCTAGTTAGTCTAATAAAACAACCAGCATTGTTTTTAGGATAGTAATTTTTTGTATGTTGAGCTCCCTTAGTGAAATGATTCGGGCCTGAGTTGGATGACGAGTAGGTCACACTGGCATTACTACTAGATGTATGAGCGTGTAAACTATTATTATAGTTAGATGACGACATAGATGATGGTCGGTAGTCCTTAGTAACAAAATGAGATTGCCTAGCTTGATCGTGTGAATGATTAAATTTGGATGATGCTACTGATAGAGAAGGTGGATTTCTACCACTTTTTACACTATTATTTCCAACCCGACCCATATTGTAACTAGCACTAGAATGGTAATTCGAATAAGAATCACCAGACGAAAAACTATTTTTACTAACATATGGTGATGGGTTGTACTCAGAATACATATTATTAGGTATGGCATTGCTATTACTTTTCAAATGGTATGAACTAGCTAAATCTACACTAGTATTATTGGTGGACGATAATGCAGATGGATAATCGATAGAATCAATAAAATCAGATTTTCTGTCGTAAATCATATAATTATCTGTTGGATAATCTGAACTAATATTTTTCTTAACGTTGATATCAGAATCTAAAAACCATAAAGCAGTTTCAATCTCTTCAAGTGATGGTATGACAACCATCACATGTGTTGTACCAATGTAGAGTTGATTGGTTGATACTAAAATACTAACTTCTTGATTTGATATAACTTCAACAAGAACTTCTCCTCTATGCTTACCAACGTGAGGTCCCGCTTCATATTTAACAAATATAATATTTTTACAGGTAGTTACATTTTCAAATAATTTTATTATATCATTCACAACACACGTTCTAGGAACAGGAAATAATTTTAAAAACAAACGTTCACGATTCACAGGTGTATGGCCAATGATATCATCAGTATGGACAGTAGTAAAGGGTTGAGTGTTCGAATTTTCGTAGACATCACCGTTAAAACCTGCTGAAACAGTAGGTTCACGCGCCAAAGGGTATGTTGTTTCAACAGCGGGACCTACCACATTATTTTTATTGCCAGTACAACCATTCTCCACTAAATTTTTCAATAAATAATACATTAAAAGCTAAAGTAATGTAGGTATATACATGATGAATCTTCAAATGGTTTTCTTTTTCGTGCGTAGTTAGTAGGAGGCGCTTGGTGAATGAAAGCCGTTGTTGCACGCATATCACCCACCCTATTGCTAGTATGATAAGGTGATGAAACACTACTACTATATTGAGCAAAGCCTAATGTTTAATAATAAAATAACAAAATAAACAATTATTTCTGTCTACCATATTTAGGGTTAGGAAATGGCTGAGAAGGAAGTGACGAACCTGTACTATATTGTGAATTGTAAGGTTTTGTTCGTTGATTATGCCTAATTTTTTAGTTTAACTATTTTCTTTTATAACTATATGGTTTTATTTACGAGATTTAAAAACTTAAATGTTCACCAAAATTCAATAATAAATGCTTATCAAAAAAATATAAACAGTTATCTTGATCTATCATAACGAACAGTGCAATAGAAAAGGTACTTAAATTTTTACTACAGAACCTCGTATCA
>JRUX01000100.1:0-11612 GCA_001407235.2 Kudoa iwatai | reverse complement strand
TTTTTATTATAAAAATGTTTCCTAATAACTTAATATAATGTGTAGAAAAATTTCATTGGAGATATAGGCTTATGAGAGATGAGTAGAGCGCGAATCAACATTTAACTTTACGCATACTCACGAGTAGCGTTTTTTAATATTATGTATCCTAGTTTTCTTCGCTATGTTTTTAATGATATTGTTACGCTGGATGAATTTTTGAGAAAACATTTATTAGGTTATAGTGTACCAAATTTGTTATCACTTTTGGAACATTATAATGGAGAGTTGATACCACTGGAAATGGATACAAAGGATAGTGTTAAAACTATGAAAAAAGATGATTTAAAACAGTTTCTTTACACAACAATTATTTGTAGTTCACCAAAAATTGATAGAGGAAATTTTAGAAATAAGAAATCTCATTATATTTATGATTTTCAAAGTATGCCCCATTCAATTGTAAACAAATTCAAACTATTACAGTCATTATTAAACTATAAACATCCATTATATTTTAACTTGAAATATACCATATGTGTTAAAATAAAGTTAAACTGTTATATCCAAGTTTATGGTTTTTCGTTGGAACTATATTGTGGTATAAAAATAAATCAAAAAAACTCCTCACCCCTTAATGAATATTCTAACAAAAACAGTATGGTTTTAGATTGGTATTCTTTAAGAAAATATTTTTTTAATAGAAATATATTCAATAAAAATATAATTTATCATATGATGTGCTATAAGCAATCATTAAATAAATCTACTATTGTAAGATCATCCAGCTTTGTTAATCGTTTCAAATGCTTTTACAGTAACCATATTATTGAGCGATTTCCATCTTATTTTGTTGTTTTTAAATTGTGTCATGGCACTGATAATGCTATTCATAAATTAAAACATTATATTCATGATAATTATAATCAATTGTATACTGATTACTTTTTTTCAAAAAAAAATGTACTATACAATAAGCATCAAGCAAGTACTACTAGTAGCACAAATGAATATGGCAATAATACTGACTGTAGTGATCTTTCACCAGTATTACCATTAAAAAGATATTATAAAGAGAATGACAACCACATGGTTATAATTAAAAGCAAATATGTATCAGAAATGGATAAAAAAATGAGTTTGTCACCAGTTATACATACCAATAAAATATATTTATATAATGAAAATTTAATGGATTCTTTTGTGAAAATATTCATCAAAAATATAGAAAAATTGCATATCAAAAAAATATTAAATAAATTTTGTTCTGATAAGATATCAGAAAATGTTACAAAACATACCAGCTATTTTACTACATCACTGTCAAAGGTAAAATTATTCTCTACCATATAATAGTATTAATATGTGTATATAACAAAATTTTTAATTTTTTTTTGTATTTTAATAGGTATTTCTATTTTGTCGATTTTTTCTTATAAAGACAATTCCACAAAAATATTTTTTAAAGTGTAGATTAACCAAAAAAATCATACTACATTTAGTTAATTGTTATTTAACAATTAACCGGCGTGAATCAATTACATTTGATGATATTTTTAATTTAATGATTCAATATGGATTAATAGAATTTTATTCTAAACATTACGGAGATAAATGTTGTGAATTCTTAGTCAAATTTTGGTGTTTTATGTTTAATGAAGTTATTCCCGAACTTTTACGAAGTTGTTTTTACATTACAGAACATGCAAATGATCATATAAAATTATTTTATTATCGTAAAAAAAATTGGCAACATATTCTTAAAAATACACATCATATTATGATAGGTGATAATAGACAAAAAAATGTAAATATTTTTTCCAAGTATAATACAAACAAAAGTATAATTTCATCATCAATTAAATCACCGAATACAAACGATAAATTTGAATTTAAATTGAGATTTGTTCCTAAAAAAGATGTTTGTCGTCCTATAATTTCTATGAAAAAATTAAAATGGTAAATTTCATTATTAAAATATATTATTTATGCTTAAATCTAGCAATAAAAAGTACATGTATGAATTGAATTTGTGTTATGAGATACTTGTTGCACTTAGAATATATTATCCTTATTTGTTTGGATTTTCGATTATATCTTTTGATGATTTTTTTAAAAATTGGTGTAAATCTATAACAAATTGGAATAATTTTAAATTAAAATATTTGTAAGTTAATTTTTTGTTAATTTTTACAATTTATTGTATAAATAGGTGTAAAGAAGATTTCAAATTCACTTTTAAAGATAAAAAAAATGGTAATTGATTGAGTTATTTATTTATTTAAAATCATATTTATCATTAAATTATTTAAGATAATCATTTTTATTTTCTTTCTACAGATATTAAAGATTGTTTTAATAATATCAATCATGATATATTATTTGATTGTTATCTAGCAAAATATCTACCTATTAATGGCTGTTTTATTGATGAATTTAAAATGTTACAATTTCGTGGTAATCAATTATTTTATTCATTAAAAAAAATGGTATCATTTTCAAATAAATATGATCCATATGAACTTGTTTGTGAATATGCTTGTCAAATAAAAAATAAATGTGTTATTCTTCCAAGAAATCGTTTTAATAAATATCAAAAATATGTATCTTGTAATGGGATGGTCTGTTTATTTAAAAAATGTATTTTACAACCTATTACTACATCCAAAATTAATACATTTAATAATGAAAAATTGATACAAAAATGTGGAATTCCACAAGGTCTTAAAATATCAACATTATTAGCATCACTTTACTTTGGTATTATGGAATATGTACAACTTAATAGTTATCTAAAACAAACCACTATATCAGATGGAAAACAATTTATTGATAATAATGAAAGTGATTTTTGTGTTATTTTACGATTTGTTGATGACTATCTCATTGTGAGTTCAAGTAAAAAGTTAATACTTGGTTTTATTTTAGATTTAAACAAAGCAATGATAAGTATAAATAGTAGTCTTAGTATGTCAAAAACTAAAACTAATCTTATGGAATTGTATCATTATTGTTATTCACATCCTGAACTCAATATATCATTCTCTAAGGTGAATACTAACTGTAATAATAATGATACTTTTGAATGGTGTGGTATTTATTGGAATTGTAAATCACTTTCAATTGGTCCATCTTTTAATAAACTTATAAGTAAATTGAAAAATGTTATTTATTTTAAACATTTTTTTTATTATTAACTAATTTTAGAAAACAATAATGTAGCCGATAATTGTTATTTTAATATTCAAATTGATCCCTATAAAAAAATATGTTTAAAGATATTATCATTTTTATTAGTTAAAGGACATTATATGTTTTTTAATGTATGGATCAATACTAAAACTACTATTATCTATAATATTTGGATTATTTTTAATTTGATTGGAAAAAAACTTCATGCATATTTTAAATTATTAAAAAAATGTAATCAATATGCTTATAATTTTATAATAATAGTAGTAAATAGATCGATTGAAAAAATTAAACCAAAAAAATATAATCTACTGTTTATTGTGTATAATAGTTATATTTCGTGAAAAAATATTTTCAAAACGTTATTGTAAATACAATACAGCATACAAATATTATAATTCCACCATCAATGGTGATGATAGTCATCTACCAACAACAATTTCTGATGAAGAAATGATTATACAGGCTTCATTTGCTATTAATGATACTCTAAAAAAACATGGATCCGATTATGGCATTGTAGTTAAATTTTTAGATGCTCTTATTAAAAATTAAATATATTATTATTAAGTAGTGATTTTCTATATTTATTTTATGCAAAACATTTGTTCTATATAATTAAGATATCAATTAAAGTCATTTTAAATATAGATAAATATTAAATTTATATATAAAATGTATTTATATTTGAATATATATATGATAATAGGATTGAATTATCTAATGTTTATTTTATTTTTTGTATTAGAATCCTATAGTATTTATATGATTTATATAATTAAAATAGTATAACTTATTATAATATTTTTATAGATAGCACTATTTTTTTAGCTATTTTTAATACATTTTTTAATTAAATTTGTGATTCCTTACATTATATGCGCATAAAAATGTTTGTATTGAATAAATAAATAATATTGATCATTAAGCTAGTATAATTTATATTCGAATTATTTTTAATATATTTTTAGGTATATTTATGTGGTTGATCAATATTAAAGTCATCGTTTATGACTTTTAAAGCGGCAATAATTGCGTATTAAACACATGGTTTATTCAAATCCTCTATGCATTTGATAGCATTAAAGAAAGGATTTTCTTGAATGGATTTTTCTAGTTTTTTCATTATAATCAAATTCTTTTCTTCAAATTCATTGATCACACCTAATATATAATGAAACAGTATCTCATATTAAACTCATAAAATACTCTTCATGTTGAACATTTTATCGCAATAAGAATTGCTTGAATAAGACTTGTTGAAACCAAAATCAAGTTGATCACTTTCCCAAGAAAGTATAACAATACTAGTAGTTTAATATAGACAAATATGAATGTCATAACATACCTATCTCCATTAGGCTCAAGGAGTTCATTTTTTTTTTCTTTTTTTTTACGTATATTGAAACTCCTTCTCAATAATTTTGAAAATAATTTTTTAATCTTTTTCATCAAAATCTTTAATTTATTCAATTTTTTATTACCATACCCTAGAAACATTTTGATAAGATACCGCCAATATGAATAAGCTCTAAGTTAAGCCTTATAGATAGGGCTTAGTATTAACACAAGATTTTAGGAGATTTAAATACCATTTCATTATCATTTTTTTATTATTAAATTAAAAATATATTATATAAAATTATTATATATAGATAGATATTTAGATATTTTTTATTCATTAACCATTCATATATTAAAAAAATTAGTATTTTAATTGAAAAATTCTATACATTATCAATATGATAGCAAATTTTTATTATATATTATTAATATCTATAATTCATTATAAAAATTAATGTTATAATTTTTTTTTATATCATTGAACCATATTCATAAAACATTCTTAAAAAAAAAATTAACGAACAATTTTAATCTCAGTGATAAAATAGTCCTGAGAAATAGATCCATCTATGTATCTAGGATTATTAGCATGTTTTTTCATATTTTATTTGGTTAATATGCTAGTTTAATTAATTAAATTTAATAAATAAACTATTAAAATTAATAAATGATACATTTATTGTATAATTTAGATAATTATACTTTAAGAATCGATATTTTTCATTTATTATGTAACTATAGTTTATCAATATATATCAATTTCAACTAAACAAATTGTTTTTTTATCATTAAAGTATCTCTAAGCTATTAAAAAGTTATAATTTTTAACAATAGAACGGTTAAATAAGTTTATTAGATTGAAGTAAAAATGAAGATCGGTTCTATATCTACTAATCTAACACCTTCTCAGTATCCATTGGAGGTTTTTTTAGCAAAATTACTATTAAATATACAATCTAATAAAACATCAAACCAAATATATAAAATACTTAGAAATTGTTGTCCATACTTTGATATGTTGGTTATCAATAATGCTAAATATAATTCACTAATTTGTGCCAATTCAGATAAATTTTTTTCTTCTATTAATGGCCAACATTTTATAGAATTCATATTGGATAATAGTACTCTTTTTAGTGCTACATATGACACTAATTTTAATACAAAATTATACTCTGTAGCTGAGTTATATAAACCATTTGTTAATCACATTTCAAAGTTGATAGATACTATGGAATATAATAACCAACCAGTTATATCAAAAATATTATTTCATTTAAAGCTTAGAAATATTTTAAAACCTCATAAATTATATAAAAAAAATATTTTGGTAAAAAAAACTATACAAAAATTCAATTCTACACCAAAAAGTATAACAAACTTATTAAATTAGCTATAGTTTTTTTAGTTATGAATTTTTTTTTATATCTTTTTTCATTTTTTATTTATTTTTACATTCAATTCACAAAAATAGCTCCATATCATATATATTCATTCATTTTTTAATAGTGATTAGTCAGAAAAAATCTTGAATATCTTTATTCAGATAATATTATCGAAACTTATTATAGCTAGTTTACAGGTTTAACAAAAATAAAATATGATTCTTTCATTATAGAGATTTAAATTGATTATAATTATTAGAGTAATTTATAGTATTTTTGACATATTTACTATTAATATAAATAGATAATTAATATAGGATCATATTAGGATATTTTTTTTGCTTTCTTATAGTCTCTCCTTTAGTTTTCATACTATTTTCTTAGTCCTATATTTTGGTGCACTGAGCAGTATTACTGACTTTAATGGCACATATGATGTCATTTTTTAGTTTGAATAGTTAAAAATTTGATATAAGAAGAAGGAGAAGAAAAATGTTCTATTCTAAATGTTTTTTTATTGATAAACAGTAATTTTTAATCTCTTTGTGATCATCAAAGTTTTCAGCAAAAAGTGGATTATAAAGTGATTAAAAATTATTTGGTCGATAATTATAAACCAGTTGGTTCCTTTTACATACTAAAAAATCTTTTTATTTTTGTATCAAATTTTGTGGACAAGGGTGTATATGTTTGCAGATTGTGACTCAAAAGTATGGATCGAAGGAAATTTCTTAGCACTGATGTTCTTAATATAGAACCCTTTTTTTGTAATCATCATACACTTAAATGCTTTATACCATTTACTTTGTCCAAAGTTAGATAGACTGAGTAAATATGACAGAATCTGTTGATTAAATACTTAAGATAAGAGGAAACTCTATTATATAACTGTAAATTCAGTAATAATAAATTAGTGATTAACTCATAGAACATCATAATCATTTGTAAAAAAAGCTTACTAAGGAAAATTATAATTTAAATAATATTAAAATGTTAACACAATCTCTAATGGGAAAATTTATACAGAGTATAGAAAAGATTGTTAAAGTACTAGAAAAACTAAAGTTGAGTAGTAGATTCATCAAATCGTGTACTATTTCTAGAAAAAATTGTTATCAATACTGCAAAACAAGGCATATAACTTAATACTATTATTTTTATATGTATGTTTACTACCTGCCTTCTTAAAATTCTAACTATGATTTAATTAAAAAAATGATTCAAATTATGGAATGCCATTATGCAGTATTATGCACATGGGTTCTTATACATGTTTTTTTCATAAATCAATATTAGAAGCATGAAATAGTATTTAAAACTAAAAATTTATCCAAGTTTTTTTATCTTTTTTTAAGGCATAATGTGTATACAAAATGCTAAATAAAACATACTGAGATGTATTTGTTTTAAAATTTGTTAATGGAAACCTAATTATTGAACTACATCTACTGAAAAATCATAAAATCGAAATAGACTGCAATCTATGATGATCCTAAAATAAAAGTTTGTGATAATTTGGAAAGTAGTAATATTGAAAAGAGGAGGTAAATTATTAAATTTCTCCATCAACAATATAATAATTTCACATATAATAAATCTGTTATGTTAAGAGTTGTTACTAGCGTTAAACATAAAATTTCACTTGTATAAGACACTTTACAAATTCAAGTTAATTTTTCAAGACATTCTTTTATTATAAGAGCAGAAATCAAAAACTACATTCATAAATCGCTTAAAGATAATGTTGAGAGAAATAGCCTAGTTCATGGAACTTTAATGTAGTTTTAGCTTTTAAAAAAGATTGTTCAACTCATATATGCATTGACTACAGAAAATTGAATAACTACACAAAAAAGAATTGATGATTTCTTAGATAGCCTTAACGACTCAAAAATATTATCAATAATTGATCTTTCTTCTCAGGATACCATCAAATAAAAGTAGACAAACTTTTTATAGAAAAACAACATTTATAACACCAAATGTGTACTATTAATTTAAGAGAATGTCTTTTGGGCTATATAATACCAAAGAAACATTTCAGAGAGTTATGAACCTAACTCTCAATAGCGTATTAGGAAAATTTTGTTTGGTCGATATGGATGACATTATTGTGTATAGCAGAGATATGATGGAGCATATTAAATATGCTTAAAAAGTATTTAAGCTGATAAGGAACACAAGAATGACAATAAAGCTTAAAAATTCAATTTTTAAACAGATGCAATCAATTAAGTTTCTTGGTTACATTTTATTTAAAAATGATTAATAAATTGAAATTATCGATAAATATAAAAAAAAATTAGTGTTTCATTGACTGAGAGTTCTATTATAAGAGATTTACCAAATACTTTATAAAAATGGCAGTTTCACTTTATGGTCTAACAAAAAAAGTAACTCTATGGAAATCAACGAATAAATGTAATAAAAAATTTAATGATTTAAAATCTACTTGAATTGATACACACACACACATGTAAATTCTTAAATTGCAATAATACTTTTGTAATGCGAGTAACTTTGCTATTGTTTGCATGTTATCACAAAATAATGGATACTGGATCAGGTGAAAGAGCCATTTCCTTTTCTATTAAAACTGTTTTGAAATATGAAATAAAGTTTTCTACGATAAGAAAACACTTACTTGTACTTTTATAGTCATAGAGTAGTTTTGACTGTATATTTTTGGTTAAAAGTGATCACAATAGTCTTATCTGGCTAGCCAATTGTAAAAATCCTTCAGTGCAAGTTAAGATGGCTAGAATAGCTTATTGAATACAAATTAGAAAAGAAAGCTTTCATATGAATACAGATTCACTCTCAATATTATCATACATGTATCAATTCAGTTTTTATTTGAGATGATAGCTACTCTTGTATGAGATTCAATGTTCAAATGTTTTTATAATAGTTTTAATGATTTTTAGCATCATTTATAAATAAAACCTAACCTAATATTAACATAAATAGGTTATTAACAGAGGATCTAATAGGTTGTTATTTTGTTTTCATTATAATCTATTTTTATACCGTTATTCCTAGTTGATCAGTTCCAAAACAACTTTCATAAGAATCTTAACAAAATAATGCTTTGATAATGTTGATTTTGATAAAAGGTATCAAATTATTTTCAGTGCTAACATTTTTCTTGAACCAATTTTCATCTAACATTTGATGCGCGCGCATCCTCACATATCATAACATTTTGGGTTGATATGTTAGTTCATACTATGAATATTATTTTAATTTATGATACATGAAATGAAAATAATAAGTTGGATGTAATTTTTATATAAAAATTATAAAAAAAATGAAAATTGAAACATGACTAAAGTATGATCTCATTGATTCTAAATAACACACATAATCATGGTATAAAACAATAAATAGTTTATATTTTATTTAATAGAGTATAATTTTTTTGGCTTGATACTTTTTTAAATAAAATGAGATTTTTAAAAAAAGAATTATCACCATGGTAACTTACCAATAGACCAAAATTTAATGAAAGCAAAGAAATAACTCTCTATTAATATGAATACTATCAAATATTGATGATATATACAAAAATATGATATAAAATTGTAAAAATAAAATAGAAACACCAATAAATAAACATAATAAATTACTGTTATATTGTGTGTCTAAATAAGTATTAGATAAAGAAACAGAGATGAGCCTTTTTTTATGAAAAAGGATGAAAAAACGCCAAATTTATATTGAAAATAATTGATTGACAAAAGCAACACACCATCAGTACATATCATTATCTTGATCATCATTTTGATTCAAACTTGAATTCCATAGTGTGAGGTTATCTCTAAGAAGTTGTAAGATAATGGTAGCATCTCTTCCTTTTTCATCTGACATAGAATCAAGTTCAGGAATAGCTTCATCAAAAGCAGCTTTAGCTAATTCACATGCTTTTTCAGATGAGAAATTAATTTCATAGAAGAAAACTGAATAGTTGAGAACAAGACCTAATCTAATAGGATGTGTAGGTGATAACTGTTTAGCAAGACCATGAGCCGTTTCATAGACCTATTTATAAAATGAATGAAAAAGATAATTAGATAGATATATGAAGTTATTGTCAAATTTGTTTGTTATATATTAATTTAGAATAGATAGATTTACTTCATGAGCTTGTTTAGCTAATTCTTCACGATCTTTACCAAATTTAGTTTCAGCCATATATCTAAGATAATCAGCTTTCATTTTATAGTTGAAAACACTAGATTCTAGATCTTTAGATTTAGGTATAAGATATTTATCAATAAGATCAAGAGTTTCTTTGCAACTTTTATCAAGATCTTCCTCAATTTTTTTCTTATATGCTTTAATCACTTCAATACGTTCAGGATCACCTTGAGTTTTGTGTTCAACATCACAAATTAAACGCCATGATGTACGATGAGCACCTACAACATTTTTAAATGCAACTGACAATAAATTTCTTTCATCATCAGTTAATTCTTCACCCATCTCCGATACTTTGGTCATAATTTCAGCCATATCATGGTATCGTTCAGCTTGTTCAGCTAAACGAGCCTTATAAATAAGTTCACTTCTTTCTGACATATCTGAGTTGGTTGGTTATTTGATTGATATTGTTTTTTTTCTGTAAATACTCAACTCAATGTTTCCAGTTAGTTATATGGAATACACACAGACTAATAACCTGGATTCAATACCGATCTATTGATCGAGTTTACAACTTCGCTAAGTAGTGTTAAGCTAATTCCTTTTCCATAAGTAGATAGGCTTCGGGGGTGTGTCTTTCCGACATTGATCTTTCCACTAAATTAATTACATTTTTTATATATTTTTAATAACTACGTTAAATAGCATTTAAATTGTATATTTTACACTACAGTTCCATTTTTTTTTAAGCTGATTGATTAAATTTGTATCATATTACTAATCTCACATCACAAATGTAATAATAATAATATTTAGATTTATTTGCATGAATGAATCCGATTCATTTGTTTTTATTGTCAATAAATTTTTTAATACTATTTTCAATGTTTAATCATTGAATTCTATTTGTTACTATTTAAAAATAACTATATACACATATGAATTTAACATTAAAAGAGTTTAAATTTTACAAAATATTAACTAATTTATTTAATACTTTTGTTGAATTCATCATATATATTCTATATTATATTATAATTGTAATAATAGTTATATTAATGTTGATATATTTAATTTTTTTAATATATTATTACATATTATTTAAAATTAATAAAATATATCTATTTATAAATTAAATAGATATATTTTATAATTTACATATTATTGTATAATTTTTAACTATTTATTATTAATTTAGGATTAACTAACTTTATATCATTATTTTTTTTCACTAAAATAATAGATAAAACAAATATTCAATATTATATAAATATATTTAAATAAAAATACTTTATTTTACTTTTCTTTATCTTAACTATTTGTAATATTCATATAAATACCATAATATAAGATACACAAGTGATTTAAAGGATTAACAATTTGTCGTTATTTTTTATGTATAGTATGAAATCAGTAGTAATTTTTGAGTTAATATAAATTTTTTTACCATGAAATTAGATATAAAATCACGTGTATATAATATAATTCATCTTTTCTTATTATTCTAACTAAATATTAAATATTACTCAATATTACAGTGTATATGTTAATTATTATTATTATTATTAT